>CM021103.1:364701477-364711795 GCA_007115665.2 Sequoiadendron giganteum
TTTCATGAGGATGTCCCATTGGACATATAGCCAGGATGGAGGCCAAAGCATCACAAGTCATGCTTGCACCCATGTATGAAGTACTAGCTGAAGAAGAATGTATTCAACTTACTTGTCCACTTCAAAAAAATAGTATGTGTGGCCAACATGAAGAGGTAATTGGTTTTTAATTCATTATTCAAGAGGTATTGTAACAACTAGTTAAAAATTTGTCATTTCCCCACCTCGTCTTGGCTACTCATAAACATGTGAAGAATTACAAATTGATGAGAAAAGGAAGTTATTTCAAAAAACTGGTCAATGGTTTTGTTTGTGTAGTCTTGTTTGTTGGTTACTATAGGTTAGGATAGGTTTCCTTTCAAGTCAATAAGTGTTGATACACACAGTTTTTTTTTTCTTTTTACCAAGTGTTGAGGTAGAATTAGTTAGTTTCTAGTTTGGGTGTTTTAGTTAGTTGTTATTAAGGTGTTGACAACTAGTTTTTAGGTCTAGTTTTCAATTTTTTTATAAGTCTTCTTGACTCCTATTCCTAATGGATATGCAAGACTACTGATATTATAATTTTTAGGAAGAAAAAACCCCTCAAAGGTCACCAAAAATGTTAACTATTTTCACTCCTTTAGGTTAAAAATAACCTTCTAAACAAGTTGATAATAAGTTTTTAAAAGAGTGTAGTCATGGCTTGTTGATTCATTTGACTTTTTCTAGTCCACATTCCTATATGTTTGGAGGGAAGTTACCTTTTTATAAGTGTTTTGATTTTAATAAGAATAGGTCAAGTTTTTAGGGTTTCCACTACCTCAACACTCTTTATACAATAACTAGAAAACTATTAGGGTGGCCAAGATTGTGCCAAACACTATTTTTGAAGGAGAACATGGGGTTTTAATTCTATTTAACACTCAACTATAGGATTTTTAGGGTATGTAATGTGGGTTTTTTTGTTTCAATTTGTGAGTTTTAAAGCAATTTTGTGAGGAAAATCCACGTAGATATCTATTTATGATAAGTGCAAAAGGTGCTAAGAAGGTTGATGGTCCCCAAAAGTTCATCATTTTCCTCCCATAAAATATATTGTACATGAAGTCAATTGAATGTAGGTGTTTTGTCTCTTGAAGCCCTCTCACAATTAGTAAAAGTTCCAAACCTTGTTGAAAATCATCATTTACTATTAAGGATTTCAATGTGAATGCAAATACTACTATAATTTTTATTTTGAAACCCTTGTGTCTGAGTGAGCACCAAAAAAATAATGAGCATGTAATATGGTAAAGTCAATAAATATTGTCAAATAGCCATTGAAATTCCCATTTTTTTTTTAAGTTTTCAGTGGTAGATAAAGGGATACAAGACCTGGAGCTAAATTCATGCAGTTTTCTAAATTTCTATCAACTTGCAGTCATTTTGATTTTAAAAAAATTGGATGGTTATAATTGGTGAGTATTAGGCCTATCAAAAAAACTGAAGAAGAAGAGCTTTAAGAAGGATATCAAATAAAAAAGATAAAGATGTTATATTAGCATAAGCATACAAGAAAAGTGAGTTTTTATCTTTCCTCTTGCCATGATGCATGGTTTGATTGCTCAACATGTATCCTTTGTCTATGAACAATTCCAAACACTACAAGATAGGGCTACCTTATAAGTGCAAGCCCATCAATCTCATCATATATATCATTGATACTTCCTAGTCTATTGAGTACACTTATTCTTGAACCAAGTCCCTTATATGAGAAGATTGATGGAAGGTTATAGTGGTCATCTATATTTAGAAGTAGAAGGCTATCATCACTATCTAAAGGATAGCTTGGTGACATTCTTAGGGAAGAAGGAAGAAAAAATAAGGAATAGTGGTATGATTCAAAAGTGAAGGGAATGGTTCAAGATGAGGCTCAATAAACTTCTTCTTTTATGAATCAATTGGTTGGGAACCAAGATAATTTTTCTAATATAGAGTCAGGGTCCAAAACTTTTGGGTAGAGTACATAAGGACTACACTTCCCAGAGATCCTAGAATAACAATTTGTTTGGTGGCTAAGTTAATTATTTTTGTATCTTTTGTAAGGGTAGTTGAACCAAAATTGAAACATCATGCATAAGGATAAGAAAAAGGTAAGTTCAAATGTGGGACCTGGTAAAAACCACTATCATCAAGATAAAAAACATATAACATCACACCTTGGTAGCAACGTACAAGATGCAATTTGTGAAGATTGAAATATGACAAGTGGTAGTAGCTTGAAGTTGGAGCATTCCTATGATCCAAGTTATAACAAAACCTAGGAATTTAGCATGGAAGAGGCATCAAATGAAGAAGTGTTTCATTAAGTCAAGATGAAAATGTAAAATAAGGGAAACTTAAATAGATTTTGGTAGCTTATTCTATTATTCTTTGAAGTGATATAAAAAATAAATCCTTAATTGGGAATGAGTCACTTGTATATGATTGAACTTTTCCAATAGATTATTGTCATAAAAGTGTGCACCATTATCGAGTTGATAAAATCACTTAGCCACCTCATGAAATATGGGATGATATCCCTAAGTGTGGGCTCAAATGATGGATATCAATCTCTAGAGTGGGTGGGTTACCCTTGGGACTTCACCTAATTTAACTTATACTACTATCATGTGTTGAGAAAAGGGGTGAAGAAAACATAAAATGAAACCTAAGACTAAAAATATGATGTGCCAAATTGATTTTCAAGAAGCTATACTACTGTTTGGACACACAATATGATCAATATTTTAAACTACAACATACACAACTCAAAATTTTAGATGCCTTTACAAAAAAAATCATAACTAGGTTTAGAGTGTCAAGGATAGTGTTTAGAAGGAGTTAGAAATGTGACAACTTAAACTCTTTCCTTAACTGGTTAAACACAAGTTATGACCTGCAAAAACACACTTTCTATAAGGGGAAAACATGGAATGGATTTTTTACAATGAACCCACATAAAAATGATATATGATTGCAAAAAATTTATAAATTTAAACAATGGTTAATCAAATCAAAGGCATAATTAAATCTAAAAATAGGAACAATCTTACCATCCCATTTTGGAGTAACTTGCATTGGTTGATATGTCAAATTTCTTCAACACAAAAGCCTCCATGATAGGGGTAAGTGTAGGAAGATGGGGGGCCAAAAAGAGGTCTTAAGTGGCCACTTTTTTTTTAAATAAAGAAATACTGACCTTGGATGATAAATTGAGCATAGTTACACTCAAAATTTTAAGATGCAAAAAAAACAATGTTTGTAGTGCTCTGAGTCTACTTTCTAAACTACTATATTTTTTTTGAAAATGGTATAGATTAAGGGGTTCAAAAAATGGAGCCACATAAATTGGTGTTGTTTTTGTCAAAAAAACATAACATAGCGTGTTTTGTGGCTCCCTCAAAAGGTTAACTTTTTTTTGGTATTTTAAAAATTGCTTTAGTGAGAAATTAGCTAACAACATGTAGTTTATGTCAAATTTTTTTGATAAATTTTTAACGAATATTTGCTTTTTACTAATTTTCAAAGTGGACACATCCTGAAAAATGAAATTATGGCCGTGCTACCCCTATAAATTTTAAAGACTAATTAAAAATCCTTTTTTTTTAATATGTGTAGAATGTAGTCTAGTTTATAAAAATGTAATTTATTTGAAATTTCAACAAATGGTTAATTTATAAAGTAAAAAATACCAAATACTAGTTTTTTCCAAAAAAACAAACACACAAACAAAGAAATTAAACATGAAAGTCTTGACATTGTCAAAATGTGAAAAAAAAACATCATTAAATAGTTAAGAGGAAGCCTAACATTACCTAGGTGTTCTATTTGTTCAACCTTGAAACACATGCAAACTTGACGGTTAACATGAACAAGATTATGAGAAATCCTATAGAATATGCAAAAAACACATATTTGGTCATTGGGAAGGCACTCCAAGCCTTTGGGTTGGAAGTCCAAAGCAAATCCCAAGACTAAGGCTTGGGGATTCCCAAAACAACATATAATGTGAGCGCATTATAATGTGCTCACGTTATGTTTTGCTTTGCATTTTTTTCTTTTTTGCAAAATTTTGTTGCATGTTTGTCAAGTTTGACATAACGCAAGTGTGTTATAACATGCTCACATTATGTCCATCTTGGAATGTTTTATGTTCAAGTTTGTTAAGTATGTTTGTATATATATTTATATTTATGTATGTATGTTTGGTTATATGTATGCTTGTATGTATGTATGCATGTATGTATTCATGTATGTATGAATATATGTATGTATGTATGTATGCATGCTTGTATGTATGTATGCATGCATGTATATATGCATGCTTGCATGTATGTATGTATGTATGTATGCATATATATATGTATACTTGTATGTATGTATGTATGTATGTATATACGTATGTACGTATGTATATATGTATGCTTGTATGTATGTATGTAATGGTTTTGGGTTTAGGGTTACCAGATTTTCACTTATAGCTCAATTAGGTAGAGCTTGTTGGTTTTAAATTGAGAAAAGGTACATTTTAAATATTCCATTCATTACATTCAATTGCATAAATGAAATAATCCAAAAAAAAAGATTACATTTTACAAATTACTGCATCTATACACATGCATGTAACATAGGAAGGATTTTTACAAGTCTTTTTTGACAAAGAGTTATCTTTATTGAATTTAAGATTGTACATTTGTCTCACACAATTCGTGAGACTAACCATTGCTTGTTCAATACAAATTGAGAAAATCATATACATGAATAAGTAAACAAAAGAAAATGTGCATATAAGGAGGGAGACTAGTCATTGCCTGAGAATGACTGGTTTTGGTCATGTCATCTTGTCCTATTTTTGCTTTGTGCTACTTATGTCCTTCCTAGTTTCATACCGCTCCTAGTTCCCGCATCTAGCAAAAATAATGGTGTTAGAGAAATGCTCTAAGCAATGAAATATCTCAAACCTCACATGAACAAAAACCTATGCATGTATAAACTGATCTCCAAATACATTAGAAAAATTTTGTAGATATTAAATGTCTAGGAAAACCATCAAGTCATCATACACACCTAAAACATGCATTTTTATTTTTCTAACTTGTTTTCTTTATGTGAAGATACAGGTGAAGTTATGTTTTTGATATGATCTTTTAAGTTACAACATGTGGATTAAAATGAGGCTCCCACGAGGGTTGAGCTCAACATGTTATTTTGTGCTCTAGACAATTGATAGAAAGGAAATCAACTCTTTATGGTTTTCTCAAACAAACACATGTTACCTATGGCAGTGAATTGTAGATCACTGTCATAAGTAACATATTATCATTCAAGCAAATTAGAGAGGGTGAGTTCAGTTCAGATGTTCAAATGCAATCATACAATAATAGTAATGATATCATAACATTACATAAGTGCAGATACCTTGACCAAGGTTGCAACAATTTTGTTTGTCTCCTATGATAATCACAATGAGGAATGATGGTTATTCTGGCAGTGTTTGCATGTTCAGAGAAATGAAAGAAAGGTGAACTAATCCCATAGATGGTGGAACAACCATTAGGAAAAGGTCCTCTTGAATGAGGTTTTCCTGGTAAATTTGGTGCATAGTGAGTAGTATGATCACCTTAGAAAATAAGAGCAATGGCATGATGACTGTTAGGAAGATACAGTCTCACTATTATAAGTCAGTGACAAGCAATATAAGGACAATGATTTTTCATTTTGGACAACATTTTTGATGGTAGTGGCTTGATAATTACAATGAATGAGTTGATAGTATTTTGATGTTAAGAACAATAAGGTGGAAGCAAAACATGCATGTACTCTTAACTCTCATCCTATTACATGGTTGAGGAAAAAATGGTGTTTGATGTCATGGATTGATGAATGGGTAGGTTAAAGTGACAATGATAAATGACTTTGAGTCTTGAAAAGATAGTGTCATGGTAAGAGGACAATTAATGTCATGAAGATGGGATAGAGCATCAGATAATAGGGCTATTCATTGCTAGTAAAAGTTTTTCATATCCTTAAAGGTTGTGAATGCCTTAGTAAGAATGCATGTGAAATTTTGAGGTATATACAATACATGCAGATTTCTTGACAAAGTGTCTCTAGGATTGTAATCATACCTTGAGGTTTCTAAAATCATGAATTGTGTGTGAGAGAAAATAGATTTAATGCAGGTTTGAATAAGTTTGAAGGAAGTTCTTTGTGGTCTCTTATTGTATCTTTAGGTTTCAAATTCTATATACTTGTTTCATCTCCATAGTGAGCTATGTAGTAACCATAGACATTCAAGTCTAGCAGGTTAAACCAAAGGGATAGACATTTTGTTTTGACAGTCCAGTGGAAACAATGAAATATAAAATGAGTAACATGCTATAGAAAATCAGAAGGTAGGCCCAAGAGAAAGTTTTAGTTCATAATCATCATTCAAGTCTTAGTTCACATGGCATGATATTGTTGATATAAGGGATTGCACAGTCTTATAGGGACAAGCATTTTTCACTTGTGGAGAACAAGTAAAATAGTGCATAGGGGTGTAGGGTTTTCAAAATGCAGGTCATTACTCATGTATGGAAATAAGAGAAGATTTCCTCTAATAACAATGAAATTCATTATCATGGCCATTAATGTAGTATTAAAATGGTGATTTCAAGTGTACATTCAAGATAGTTGAGAAAATATTCCTTTATAGGAGTATTTGGAGTAATTTGATCTATCTAATGGTCATTTACCTCATTTCAATAGCTTAGAGTTGGTGTCTTCATCAAACAGAGGTCATGTTTTTCTTATTAAGCATGAAAAGGCATGTATATTGAGGCACAAAGCAATTTTTTATTACTGTACAGGTCTTGTTCTCTAGGACTAATAACCATATTTTGCTAAGATATTCAGTAAATAAATCAATGGAAGGTGTGTATGGCTTTATGGCTAATAATTATGAGCATTATAATTGAATACACACGAGGGTGTTCAGAGGCATAAATTATGCTACATGACAATGATGGCAGGCATCAAAGGGAACTCCAGATCAAAGCAATCAAGTAATGGTAGGGGGACAGTCCTATGGATTGACAAGATTTCATGCAGTGACATGCCAAGAGAGATGTAGAAGCTCATTTGGAAATGCAGTGAGTGTTCAAAAGGAATAATAGTCCTTTTACAAGCAAGACAATTGTAAATCCTATGAGGGACAAATGAAGCAAATTTTTGTGGCATATATGGCCGCGACTTGTAGGTGTTTTCTTCCCAAAATACATACAAACCCATTTGAGGGTTTGTTCTATATCAGATACAAAGAGAAGATTCGGCCTTATTGGCCAATAAAAAGCAATCTACATGAGGAAAATAAATGAAGAACACATTGGGGGAAAGCTCAAAACCGCGGCCATGAAGTGCATACCCAAAATACATACAAAGATTTTTCAAGAACAAACACAAAATATCTGTAGAATGAAAGGAGTTATGCCATGGCCTTAAGTGTATTGGCTGAATATAGAGATTCCAAGAGCAAATGCAAAACAATGACAGAGAAATGCAAAATATGTGCTCACAATTGGCTCACCTGAGTTGTATTGAGTTGGTTTTTTTAATAAAATATGATGGAGAAGCTTCTATTGTTTAGGTTTTTTTCATGAATCATCTCCATCGAACCCTCGAAGAAATCCTATGGTGGCGCTTCTGAGTTTCCAGAAAACTCGATATGGTAGAAATGAAGTGCTTTCAATCTTTGTTTTAATTTAGTTTTAGGGTTTAAAACCCTATGGAGCTCGATGAAAGATTTCTTTTTTCATTTGTTTGAAAGTCAAATATAATGCAACTAATATTTGGTAGGGTTAAGACTCTAAGTCTTATGTTCTCCAATGTTGATTAAGTCTTTTACAACTTATGCTTTGCTTTTAAATTCTCACAAGGGTTAAGCCCCCCTTTTTTTTTTTTTGCATAAATTACACATGTAAAGAATTTTAATTAAGTGTTGATATTATAAACACTTAATTAAATTTCTCTTTTAAATGCAAAATGATAAATTCATGCTTATAGGATTGAGTCAAAGGGATAGTTTTGGAGTTATGCTATTGCAAGCATTTAGGAGAGTTTCTAAGGGGGTTAAAGGTAGTTTGTAAAAATAAGGAGGATATTTTAGAGGGCAATTTAAAGTGTCATCATGTTTGATGAAGTCAAATGTGACTTTTTCACCCATTTGGAGCCTCTTTGGAGAAGAGTCAGTTGCTAGATTTTGGGATTTATCGAGGCATACGAGTTCAAGAGTTTCTAGATCCTATTTTGGTGGATCTTAGTTGGGGATGCATATATTTCTTTTTGTAACTCATTATAGAGTTAGTTCTTAGTAATTCATTTTATGCTCTATGACTTTTGAGCCCTTTGCAGGAAAGACAGTGCTTTTGTAACTCAGTATTTTGAGCATGTATATAAGTGAAGGCCTTGGATGTCAATGGTATTGAGTATTTTTCCTTCTCACTCTATGATTTATTGTGTTCACTTATTGATTGATTGAATTACTTGTGAAATTTTATTCTTTTCGTTGTGATTTTGTCTCAAATTCAACACCTTTTGCAAAGATATATGTCATTGCAAGTTATAATTAGTGTTATAGGTGCAATCATTTTTTAGTTGTGAGATTTATTTACCTCTAAGAGTTTTAGTATCCTAACCTCTTTATAAATTATTGATGTAAAGACATATAAAAAGTAAGTTGTGTAATCCAGTTTCAGTCATTGTTGGAATTGTGCATACAAGCTGTATATGCAGGTTCTATGTAGTTTTTCGTGTATAACCTTAGTTCCTTTTGAATTTTAGTTTTTCAATTCATGCATATCCTTCTTTCTTTTTTCCTCATTAGCGAGTAGTTTTAGGTGATAACCAATAGGAAGCCAGCCTTCTCCAAAGGTTATTCTCCATTACAGGAGACCAACAACCTGGAAAAGTCCCCATGTTCCTCTAGAATGCTAAGTTTTGCAACTTAGCTAGGGTTTAATTCCAAGAGATAACAATGGTATATAAGGACCGAAGGGTATAGTTTTTAGGGTTGAGGGTTGAGGGTTGAGGGATTAGGGATTAAGTAATAGGTTGAGAGTAGAGAGTAGAGGGTAGAGGGTTACAATTGAGGGATAATATTCAACTTTTTGAGTGTATAAGATTAAGTGTGTAAGGTATAGGGATTAGAGTTTAGGATATTAGGTTTAGGGTTTATGGTATGGATTGAGGGTATATAAGGAATAGGGTGACTTGGGTTGAGAGTGTATTGTTTAGGTTTTAAGTATAGGGTTGAGGCACAATATTCATGGTTTAGGGAATAAGGGTGAGGTTATAGGGTATAGGGATGAGGGCTTGTGAGTGTAGGTTTCAAGGTTTAAGGTATAGGGTTGAGGATTGAGGGATTAGGGATTAAGTATACGGTTAAGGGTATAGGGTATAGGGTTGAGAGTTTATAGTTTAGGGATAATGTTCAAGGTTGAGTGTCTAAGATATAGGGTTTAGGGTTTAAGGTTGAGGTTATAAGGCATATGGATGAGGGTTGAGGATTTAGGGTATAGAGTATAATATAGAGGTTTGAAGGTTGAGGGATAATGTTCAAGGTTGAGTGTCTAAGGTTTAGTTTATAGGGTATAGGATTAAGGGTTTAAGGGTATCTACGGGTTGAGAGTTTAGGGTTTAAGGGTTTAAGGTTTGAGGGATTAACGGTTTAAGGGTTGAGGGTTTAAGGGTTGATGGATTATGGTTTAAGGTATAGTTTCGAGGGTAGAGGGTTTAGGGATAGGGTTTAAGGTTTAAGGTTTAAGGTTTAAGGGTTGAGGGTTGATGGTTGATACTTTATGGATAGGGTTTAGGGTTGAGGGTTAAGGGATTAGGGTTTAAAGGTTGATGGTTTAAGGGATAGTGTTCAAGGTTAATGTAAATACTTGAGAACATAGGGAATTTTGGTGAAACTACATATCACACAAAAAATGAGGCATACATAACACTTAGAAGATGTCATAATTGGTCAAAGAAATGTCTCATTGATGTATGCCAACCCAAGCCCATATTGACACATGATAAGAGTTAGGAAACCTTTACAAGATCAACTTTTCCATAATGCGAGTGCATTTTAGAGAAGTTAAAATATGGCCATTTTGTAGAGCAAGCTAAAACATGCCCACATTATAATGTGAGAGTGTTTTGGTTTGCTCTAAAAATAGTAAAATAGATAGGGAGCTTGTGATTGAGGTCCACATACTCTATTATTCTCCTAGTTATGTGCGTGATTTGACAAAAAAATGCTTTTTGATGCTATTGGGAGGTGCACATGCAAGTT
>CM021103.1:364711895-364767829 GCA_007115665.2 Sequoiadendron giganteum
ATTTTGGACAACATTTTTGATGGTAGTGGCTTGATAATTACAATGAATGAGTTGATAGTATTTTGATGTTAAGAACAATAAGGTGGAAGCAAAACATGCATGTACTCTTAACTCTCATCCTATTACATGGTTGAGGAAAAAATGGTGTTTGATGTCATGGATTGATGAATGGGTAGGTTAAAGTGACAATGATAAATGACTTTGAGTCTTGAAAAGATAGTGTCATGGTAAGAGGACAATTAATGTCATGAAGATGGGATAGAGCATCAGATAATAGGGCTATTCATTGCTAGTAAAATTTTTTCATATCCTTAAAGGTTGTGAATGCCTTAGTAAGAATGCATGTGAAATTTTGAGGTATATACAATACATGCAGATTTCTTGACAAAGTGTCTCTAGGATTGTAATCATACCTTGAGGTTTCTAAAATCATGAATTGTGTGTGAGAGAAAATAGATTTAATGCAGGTTTGAATAAGTTTGAAGGAAGTTCTTTGTGGTCTCTTATTGTATCTTTAGGTTTCAAATTCTATATACTTGTTTCATCTCCATAGTGAGCTATGTAGTAACCATAGACATTCAAGTCTAGCAGGTTAAACCAAAGGGATAGACATTTTGTTTTGACAGTCCAGTGGAAACAATGAAATATAAAATGAGTAACATGCTATAGAAAATCAGAAGGTAGGCCCAAGAGAAAGTTTTAGTTCATAATCATCATTCAAGTCTTAGTTCACATGGCATGATATTGTTGATATAAGGGATTGCACAGTCTTATAGGGACAAGCATTTTTCACTTGTGGAGAACAAGTAAAATAGTGCATAGGGGTGTAGGGTTTTCAAAATGCAGGTCATTACTCATGTATGGAAATAAGAGAAGATTTCCTCTAATAACAATGAAATTCATTATCATGGCCATTAATGTAGTATTAAAATGGTGATTTCAAGTGTACATTCAAGATAGTTGAGAAAATATTCCTTTATAGGAGTATTTGGAGTAATTTGATCTATCTAATGGTCATTTACCTCATTTCAATAGCTTAGAGTTGGTGTCTTCATCAAACAGAGGTCATGTTTTTCTTATTAAGCATGAAAAGGCATGTATATTGAGGCACAAAGCAATTTTTTATTACTGTACAGGTCTTGTTCTCTAGGACTAATAACCATATTTTGCTAAGATATTCAGTAAATAAATCAATGGAAGGTGTGTATGGCTTTATGGCTAATAATTATGAGCATTATAATTGAATACACACGAGGGTGTTCAGAGGCATAAATTATGCTACATGACAATGATGGCAGGCATCAAAGGGAACTCCAGATCAAAGCAATCAAGTAATGGTAGGGGGACAGTCCTATGGATTGACAAGATTTCATGCAGTGACATGCCAAGAGAGATGTAGAAGCTCATTTGGAAATGCAGTGAGTGTTCAAAAGGAATAATAGTCCTTTTACAAGCAAGACAATTGTAAATCCTATGAGGGACAAATGAAGCAAATTTTTGTGGCATATATGGCCGCGACTTGTAGGTGTTTTCTTCCCAAAATACATACAAACCCATTTGAGGGTTTGTTCTATATCAGATACAAAGAGAAGATTCGGCCTTATTGGCCAATAAAAAGCAATCTACATGAGGAAAATAAATGAAGAACACATTGGGGGAAAGCTCAAAACCGCGGCCATGAAGTGCATACCCAAAATACATACAAAGATTTTTCAAGAACAAACACAAAATATCTGTAGAATGAAAGGAGTTATGCCATGGCCTTAAGTGTATTGGCTGAATATAGAGATTCCAAGAGCAAATGCAAAACAATGACAGAGAAATGCAAAATATGTGCTCACAATTGGCTCACCTGAGTTGTATTGAGTTGGTTTTTTTAATAAAATATGATGGAGAAGCTTCTATTGTTTAGGTTTTTTTCATGAATCATCTCCATCGAACCCTCGAAGAAATCCTATGGTGGCGCTTCTGAGTTTCCAGAAAACTCGATATGGTAGAAATGAAGTGCTTTCAATCTTTGTTTTAATTTAGTTTTAGGGTTTAAAACCCTATGGAGCTCGATGAAAGATTTCTTTTTTCATTTGTTTGAAAGTCAAATATAATGCAACTAATATTTGGTAGGGTTAAGACTCTAAGTCTTATGTTCTCCAATGTTGATTAAGTCTTTTACAACTTATGCTTTGCTTTTAAATTCTCACAAGGGTTAAGCCCCCCTTTTTTTTTTTTTGCATAAATTACACATGTAAAGAATTTTAATTAAGTGTTGATATTATAAACACTTAATTAAATTTCTCTTTTAAATGCAAAATGATAAATTCATGCTTATAGGATTGAGTCAAAGGGATAGTTTTGGAGTTATGCTATTGCAAGCATTTAGGAGAGTTTCTAAGGGGGTTAAAGGTAGTTTGTAAAAATAAGGAGGATATTTTAGAGGGCAATTTAAAGTGTCATCATGTTTGATGAAGTCAAATGTGACTTTTTCACCCATTTGGAGCCTCTTTGGAGAAGAGTCAGTT
Organism: Sequoiadendron giganteum; assembly: GCA_007115665.2. Lineage (NCBI taxonomy): Eukaryota > Viridiplantae > Streptophyta > Pinopsida > Cupressales > Cupressaceae > Sequoiadendron > Sequoiadendron giganteum. Next base: position 364,714,412 of record CM021103.1, read on the forward strand.
GCTAGATTTTGGGATTTATCGAGGCATACGAGTTCAAGAGTTTCTAGATCCTATTTTGGTGGATCTTAGTTGGGGATGCATATATTTCTTTTTGTAACTCATTATAGAGTTAGTTCTTAGTAATTCATTTTATGCTCTATGACTTTTGAGCCCTTTGCAGGAAAGACAGTGCTTTTGTAACTCAGTATTTTGAGCATGTATATAAGTGAAGGCCTTGGATGTCAATGGTATTGAGTATTTTTCCTTCTCACTCTATGATTTATTGTGTTCACTTATTGATTGATTGAATTACTTGTGAAATTTTATTCTTTTCGTTGTGATTTTGTCTCAAATTCAACACCTTTTGCAAAGATATATGTCATTGCAAGTTATAATTAGTGTTATAGGTGCAATCATTTTTTAGTTGTGAGATTTATTTACCTCTAAGAGTTTTAGTATCCTAACCTCTTTATAAATTATTGATGTAAAGACATATAAAAAGTAAGTTGTGTAATCCAGTTTCAGTCATTGTTGGAATTGTGCATACAAGCTGTATATGCAGGTTCTATGTAGTTTTTCGTGTATAACCTTAGTTCCTTTTGAATTTTAGTTTTTCAATTCATGCATATCCTTCTTTCTTTTTTCCTCATTAGCGAGTAGTTTTAGGTGATAACCAATAGGAAGCCAGCCTTCTCCAAAGGTTATTCTCCATTACAGGAGACCAACAACCTGGAAAAGTCCCCATGTTCCTCTAGAATGCTAAGTTTTGCAACTTAGCTAGGGTTTAATTCCAAGAGATAACAATGGTATATAAGGACCGAAGGGTATAGTTTTTAGGGTTGAGGGTTGAGGGTTGAGGGATTAGGGATTAAGTAATAGGTTGAGAGTAGAGAGTAGAGGGTAGAGGGTTACAATTGAGGGATAATATTCAACTTTTTGAGTGTATAAGATTAAGTGTGTAAGGTATAGGGATTAGAGTTTAGGATATTAGGTTTAGGGTTTATGGTATGGATTGAGGGTATATAAGGAATAGGGTGACTTGGGTTGAGAGTGTATTGTTTAGGTTTTAAGTATAGGGTTGAGGCACAATATTCATGGTTTAGGGAATAAGGGTGAGGTTATAGGGTATAGGGATGAGGGCTTGTGAGTGTAGGTTTCAAGGTTTAAGGTATAGGGTTGAGGATTGAGGGATTAGGGATTAAGTATACGGTTAAGGGTATAGGGTATAGGGTTGAGAGTTTATAGTTTAGGGATAATGTTCAAGGTTGAGTGTCTAAGATATAGGGTTTAGGGTTTAAGGTTGAGGTTATAAGGCATATGGATGAGGGTTGAGGATTTAGGGTATAGAGTATAATATAGAGGTTTGAAGGTTGAGGGATAATGTTCAAGGTTGAGTGTCTAAGGTTTAGTTTATAGGGTATAGGATTAAGGGTTTAAGGGTATCTACGGGTTGAGAGTTTAGGGTTTAAGGGTTTAAGGTTTGAGGGATTAACGGTTTAAGGGTTGAGGGTTTAAGGGTTGATGGATTATGGTTTAAGGTATAGTTTCGAGGGTAGAGGGTTTAGGGATAGGGTTTAAGGTTTAAGGTTTAAGGTTTAAGGGTTGAGGGTTGATGGTTGATACTTTATGGATAGGGTTTAGGGTTGAGGGTTAAGGGATTAGGGTTTAAAGGTTGATGGTTTAAGGGATAGTGTTCAAGGTTAATGTAAATACTTGAGAACATAGGGAATTTTGGTGAAACTACATATCACACAAAAAATGAGGCATACATAACACTTAGAAGATGTCATAATTGGTCAAAGAAATGTCTCATTGATGTATGCCAACCCAAGCCCATATTGACACATGATAAGAGTTAGGAAACCTTTACAAGATCAACTTTTCCATAATGCGAGTGCATTTTAGAGAAGTTAAAATATGGCCATTTTGTAGAGCAAGCTAAAACATGCCCACATTATAATGTGAGAGTGTTTTGGTTTGCTCTAAAAATAGTAAAATAGATAGGGAGCTTGTGATTGAGGTCCACATACTCTATTATTCTCCTAGTTATGTGCGTGATTTGACAAAAAAATGCTTTTTGATGCTATTGGGAGGTGCACATGCAAGTTTTACACATTCTACCACCTTCGCATCAACTTTTTGTTGTGCATATTTTGCACACACGCCCCACCGTTGGTAGGGACCCTCTTTTTTCGCTCTCGTCTCATTTTGCGTGCCCTTCATTTTTCTGTCCGAGTTGGTCAACATGCCCTTCAAAGTCTCATTTTTGGTTGACCATATTTTTCCCCTAAAATAAAAAATGGCTAAGTCTTGGGTTTTTCGGGCTTCGCGCCCCCCCGGCTCGTTCGATTCGCTTTTTCCTTCATTCTTTGACTTTGGGGATAGATTTCCTATGAATTTTGGATGTTTTTGTGGTGCCTAAGTGAACTGACAAGGTTTTATTAAGTTTCAGGAAGTTTTGAAAATTCCAAAACTGTTTTCCTGCAACAGCATTCCTATAGCGGCATTCCGGCCTCATGTTTCCAGAACGTACAAGCACACCTCCAAATCAGAAATGGACTTTGACCCAGATGCTAAAATGGGGTCTTATCCTCCCCTAACCTTTCAATTTCCAAAATTGCATCTGGGAAGTACCATCCAGAGTTCTGTGCTCTGTCGGTCATTTTGAAACAACATTCGTACAACGACATTCTGGCCTCATGTTTCCAAAACGTACAAGCACACATCCAAATCAGAGACGGACTTCGACCCAGATGCTAAAATGGGGTCTTCTCCTCCCTTGACCTTTCAAATTCCAAATTTGCAGCTAGGAAGTACCATCCAGAGTTCTGTACTTTGTCGACCGTTTTGAAACAACATTCCTACAACGACATTCCGGCCTCATATTTTCGGAACGTACAAGCACACCTCCAAATCAGAAATGAACTTTGACCCAGAAGCTCAAATGGGGTCTTATCCTCCCTTGACCTTTCAAATTCCAAATTTGCAACTGGGAAGTACCATCTAGAGTTCTGTGCTCTATCGACCATTTTGAAACAACATTCCTACAGTGGTATTCCGACCTCATGTTTCCGGAACGTACAAGCGCACCTCCAAATCAGAAATGGACTTTGACCAAGATGCTAAAATGGGGTCTTATCCTCTTCTAACCTTTCAAATTCCAAAATTACAGTCGGGAAGTACAATCTGGAGTTCCGTGCTCTGTCGGTCATTTTGAAACAACATTCCTACAATGGCATTCCGGCCTCATGTTTTCGTAACGTACAAGCGCACCTCCAAATAAAAAATGGACTTCAACCCAGATGCTAAAATAGGGTCTTATCCTCCCCTGACCTTTCAAATTCCAAAATTGCAGCCGGGAAGTACCACCCGAAGTTCCATGCTTTGTCGACCGTTTTGAAACAGCATTCCTACAACGACATTCTGGCCTCATGTTTTCGGAACGTACAAGCGCACCTCCAAATCAGAAACAGACTTCAACCCATATGATAAAATGGGGTCTTATCCTCCCCTAACCTATCAAATTCCAAATTTGCAGCCAGGAAGTACCATCCGGAGTTCCGTGCTCTGTCGACCGTTTTGAAACAACATTCCTACAATGGCATTTCGGCCTTATGTTTCCAGAACGTACAAGCGCACCTCCAAATCAGAAACGGACTTTGACCCAAATGCTAAAATGGGGTCTTATCCTCCCCTGACCTTTCAAATTCCAAATTTGCAGCTGGGAAGTACCATCCGGAGTTTCGTGCTCTATCGGTCGTTTTTAAAAAGCATTCCTACGACGACATTCCAATCTCATGTTTCCAGAACGTACAAGCGCACCTCCAAATCAGAAATAGACTTTGACCCAGATGATAAAATGGGGTCTTATCCTCCCTTGACCTTTCAAATTCCAAATTTGCAGCCGGGAAGTACCAGCCGGAGTTTCATGCTCTGTCGGTCATTTTGAAATAATATTCCTACAGCGACATTCCGGCCTCATGTTTCTGAAACGTACAAGCGCACCTCCAAATCAGAAATGGACTTCGACCCAGATGCTTAAATAGGGTCTTATCCTCTCTTGACCTTTCAAATTCAAAAATTGCTGCCGAGATGTACTATCCGGAGTTCCATGCTTTGTCAGTCGTTTTGAAACAACATTCCTACAGCGACATTCCGACCTCATGTTTCCAGAACGTACAAGCACACCTCCAAATCAGAAATGGACTTCGACCCAGATGCTAAAATGGGGTCTTATCCTCCTCTGACCTTTCAAATTCCAAAATTGCAATCAGGAAACACTATCCGAAGTTCCGTGCTTCGTCGACCGTTTCAAATTAGCATTCCTTAAACAACATTTCAGCCTCTCATTTTTGGTTTCAAGAAGCCTACCATGGGTCTATTGATAGAACCATTCGATCCAATAAGGAATGCTGAAATTCCATTAGGAAGAAGGTAGCTTTCAGCTATAGTAAAAGGGAAATTAGCTAGAAGACAAAACTGCTACAGTGACTGGCCACTACAAGACAGAACAGGGAAAAGACAAAGATGTATTTTAAATTATTTAATATTGTTGGGTAGGTGAAACCCTAATGTAATTGAATTTGGGACACACAATGTAACTCAATCATAGCCATTCATTTGGGCTTTGGTAAACTATAAATAGGGGTCTTCCCCTCATTTGTAAGTGTTGGAGAGTTGTAAAAACATTCTGCAGCAATAGAAAGCAACATTGCATGATCTATGGGTGTTACTTTTGAGTTTGCTCATTATGTGTGCATGGTTCTACCTTCCAAGTTAGTTTTAGTTATAGTTTTTTGAATGGAAGTGGTAATGGTGATTGTTGTTACAATATTTGATGAGCTTTCAGCCCATACTTTTGGCACTTGTTGATGACAAGTTGTTGTGCAAAGTTAGCCTAGGCTCCTTTATTTGATTGCTACAACTTAGTTCACTTGCATGTTCATGATGTGTGTATGCAAACTAAAAATCTACAGTCCTTAGAAGATTGCATTGGTTTTGTGTAACTATAGGATCCTCTTGGCCAAGCAAAACCCAGTTTAGGGAGTTTGTCTACTGTAGCAGCCTCCATGATCACTGTTCATTTGTAGTTTCAGATCTAGGAACCTTCTCTCTTCCCTGCCCTTTTTCCTTTTTTTTTAATAAGTAACCTTAGGCAAGGTTCATTGCACATTGTAAAGCTAAATCTGATGTTGAAATTGAGTTCAAGACTACTGTTTGAACCTGCAGCAAATCCACCACAACTCTCCCATCTTAAAAACTCCATTTCTTGATCCAACTTTCCCACTTTGTAACTCATCCATAAGTCCACCTTGTGATTCCAACAAATCACATAAATCAATTGAGATATTCCAAGCACTGTCAAGACTTGACATCTGAGAGACCTTGGGATAGTGTTCTGCAATTTGATTGTGGAAGATTGTCTTTCAAGAGAGGTGATGCACCTATGCATTACCTGTGTTGAGAAGTGCATGAAAGCACCATCAATAGAACTAGCGCTAGAAGGAGGGCAACATGACATGTTGAGGCTACAAAGCTAAATTTTGGATGTTGATAAGAGCACTTTCAAAGAAGAAATCTGAGATAGAGAGATTTATTTTAATGCTGAAACATAAAATCAAAAAAATTTTAAGGCAAAAGAAGCTGAGTTGAAATGGAGCAGCATGTGCAAATCAACATCGCTCAGCTACACGCAAATTTAAATAGGAGATTGAAGAGACCATTGCAGCAATTTGCATTGGTAGATAAGTGTAGGATCCATTGCACTTGTAGGCACAATGAATTGGAGTGTCTAACCTTCTTGAGTAGGATTGAAAGAGTCTTGCAAGGAGAGATTCCCTTTTGGGAAATATATCAGCCTTTAGCTCTTGTAGATCCAGAGGAAGAATTGACAACCATGGCAGCCAAGGCATTTGAAGAGCTAATCCAAGAATGTTTGGGCAGCAAAGACAGACCAAGATTGGAGGAAGCACTAATGTTAAGTTGGTGCAAATTTCACAATACACCACATTCAGAATTTACTTGTTTGTCATGTGCAAACATCATCACCCAAGTCAAAGGCAATTTGAGAAGGTTGGAGCAGCCACTGGCAAGGAGAATGAGTCATCCCATGAGACAAAAAAGCTATCAGCATCTGGAGGACAACACATTGCAAATAGACCAAGAAGCTCCATAGAAATAGATGCTGGGACAACAAATGTTGAAGTTGAAAATGAAAAGGAAGAAGCTGATTTTCTGGGGACAACAAAAAGCTTTGGTGAAGGTTCACTAAGAATGGAGTTGGAAAGCCTCTCCTTCACCAATAAGGGGCAGTCTTCCACTCAAGAAGAGGAGCCATTTGCAGTTGAGGATGAGTCAATCAATTTTGTAGCAGTGTATGCTAGGGCAACCAATGAAGATGCTGAAAATTAGCAAGAGGAAGAGGTTGACAGCCTTGAGATAGCAGAAAATGATGATGAGGACCTAGTAGTAGAAAGATATGACCAGCTCATCTCCAGATTAGCAAAGGATTGTTCAGAGCTAAAATACCAGGTGGATTTGGAGGTATTGCTGCTGCCAAATTGGTGCAAGCTCCATGATTCATCCCACTCTGAGTTCGCATGCAGACTATGCCAAGAAGCAATGAAGCAAGTCAAAGAACAATTGAGGCAGCTGAGTACACCACATCCTCTACTTGCTGCCCAGATGGAATGTGAAGATCAAGAGCCCAAACCAAGTAACAACTCAGCTGAAGGCAGTCCTCAAGATAGCCTTGGGACATCAATAGAAGAAGGACAACAATACAGTCTCGAGCTTTCAAGTGATGTAGTAGATCAAATAGGAATGTTGTCCACCAGTCTTCAAGAATTTCTTCCTCTTCAAGAGCATTTGAGTACCATGGACGATTGGCTTTATGGTGAGTCTTTGGGAGAAAATCACAGTAAATTTTGGCCCCCTTGATGAGGTGCCATCAATTGATGGCTTCTTTCCATTGGGAGTTGTACTGCGGAGGTATGCTCATGCCAAGGAAGAACACATCCCAGAAGATGGTAGCGATGAGGGCATACTCCTTGAGCCTCCGAATGGTGATGCACTAGAGTTTCCAGATTGGGAGAGGGGTTCCTTCTCTATTTATAGCGATAGTGAGCAAGGGGAAATGAGTGAACATCATGATGAGTTGCAAGAATAGAAAAGAGAAGAAGACAAAGGCGAGGGTGTTGAGATAGTTGCCAACAAAGATGAAGCACCCGGTCGCCTACAAAATGCAACTTGGAGTCCTTCTACCATGATCATTGCTGATCCTCCTTCATATTCAGATGGCTGCAATAGGAAAGATTCGTACATGTCATCATCCCATGACACTGAACATCATGAAGATAGGGTTGACACTTTGGAAAGGAGATGGGACAGCGTGCTACATTTTTGGGACAACAATCATGTGGATGCTCGATTTGCAGAAGATCAATGAGATGAAGTACTTCTTTTTGAAGAATTGCCAAGGGGGATTGTTGATCCCATGCGAGACATGGAAGAAGTGTTTGCTGCCTCATTCTCCCTACCTTATGCAGACTTGATGCCTGAAGTGTTGCTCCTTCCACCGTACCCACCAGAGGTTGCTGATGCAAAGACTGATGATGCGATGCTTGCTCTTGATTGTCAAATGTTGCCACCCCCATGTGATGACACCCAGGTTCTATCCTTCCTTTCTCCTATTAATTTTCATATCTGCACCTACCATTTTAATTATGGAAATGAGGAAAAACGAACATGTTTATGGATTAACCATGGGTTTAGCGAGCCTCCTCAATTGCTGATTTTCCCTAGCCGGGTGATTGAATTTGAATGTTGTAATGTTGAATTTATTTTCTCTAAACATAAGGATAAATCTGCATGGTTGAGAACTATAACGACTGCCCGTTTACTCGTGCACACGCTGCAAAATCCAATGAGCATGAGCATCAGCTTGCCTTACTCGAACGTAGTTCTTTGTAAATATCTTTTTACATAACTCGTTTTGAGTAGTGTAGATTTCCTATAAATAATTTGCTTTCCTACTTTCCTTAGGTTAGTTGGTTTGTTGTAGGTTGCTTGCTTTGGGGTGTTTTCTTTCGCTATCTCGTTTTGGTGTTTGCTTTTCATTTTCTTTTGTTTGCTCTCAATTTGCTGTCGCTTTGCTTGGGATCCCTCTATTTTTGGTTGGGTGCATCTGTACGCACAACAACCTTTCTTATCACCTGGGGTTTCTTTATGTATTTCTTTGTCAAACTATAATCAAGTTTTTAGAGTGGATGGTGAGGATCTTCTGTTAGTATCAAGTGATCTAGATGTTTGATTCAAAGTGGATAAGTTGTTGGTCGGTCTGATTCTAAAGTATTCTAGAATCTTATATCTCTCACAAATTTTAAGGATCTAACGGTCACTGTAGGTCCTTTGTGAAATCTAGTTAAGTGAAAAATCTAAAATTTTGCTCCAGCGCCACTGTGATTCTCAGCCCTGAGTGCGAGCTTCATTGCTTGCAGGTTGAAATAAAAGAACTGAAAAGAGAAAAAGAAACAAAGAAAGAAAGCAAAATATTGAAAATCAAAAGGAGAGAAATTCAACTTTTCAGGGGTATATGAATAACTCTACTAGGGCTATGGACACCCGACCGACAATAGAGCAATGTTCGAGAGAATCACAATGACAACCTCGTCGGGGCTATGGACGCCTGACTGGTAGCAAGACAATATCCCATATGCTTTTGGAGTTAGAATAAACTACGTTGCTTAACTTGATGGAGCTTGGGTTCTTGCAACAACTGAAGGATGGGAATTAACGCAACTGCACACACTTGGATTTTCAGCATACTGAAGGTTGGGTTAACTAGTGGTTTTGATCCTTTGGTTGAGTGTCTAGCTTGTTTTCCTTAGCATGAAGGTCAGAACAAGAGATTCTGGGTTCGTGATTCTAGTTTTTCATTGAAATTCTCTAGAGCATTTCTCCTAGCGAGTCGCCATTTGTTGTGCATATTTTGCACACACGCCCCACCGTTGGCAGGGACCCTCTTTTTTCGCTCCCCATGGGCTTCTTTGCTCTCGTCTCATTTTACATGCCCCTCATTTTGCTGTCCTAGTTGGTCAACGTGCCATTCAAAGTCTCATTTTTGGCTGACCATATTTTGCTTCTAAAATAAAAAATGGCTATCTTCAGTTTTTCGGGCTTCGCCCCCCCGCTCGCTTGATTCGCTTTTTCCTTCATTCTTTGACTTTGGGGATAGATTTCCTATGGATTTTGAATGTTTTTGTCATGCCTAAGTGAACTAGCAAGGTTTTATTAAGTTTTAGGAAGTTTTGAAAATTCCAAAACTATTTTCTTGCAACAACATTCCTATAGCGGCATTCTGGCCTCATGTTTCCAAAACGTACAAGCACACCTCCAAATCAGAAACGGACTTCGACCCAAATGCTAAAATGGGGTCTTATTCTCCCCTAACCTTTCAAATTCCAAAATTGTAGCTAGGAAGTAACATCCAGAGTTCTGTGCTCTGTCGGTCGTTTTGAAACAGCATTCGTATAGTGACATTCTGGCCTCATGTTTCCGAAACATACAAGCGCACCTCCAAATCAGAAACGAACTTCGACCCAGATGCTAAAATGGGGTCTTATCCTCCCTTGAACTTTCAAATTCCAAATTTGCAGCTGGGAAGTACCATCTGGACTTCTGTGCTCTGTCCACCGTTTCGAAACAGTATTCCTACAACGGCATTCCGACCTCATGTTTTTGGAACGTACAAGCGCACCTCCAAATCAGAAATGAACTTTGAACCAGATGCTAAAATGGGGTCTTATCCTCCCTTGACCTTTCAAATCCCAAATTTGCAGCCGGGAAGTACCATCTAGTGTTCTGTGCTCTATCGGCCATTTTGAAACAACATTCCTACAGCGGCATTCTGGCCTCATGTTTTCGGAACGTACGAGCGCACCTCCAAATCAGAAATAGAATTTGACCAAGATGCTAAAATGGGGTCTTATCCTCTCCTAACCTTTCAAATTCCAAAATTGTAGCCGGGAAGTACCATCCGGAGTTCTGTGCTCTGTCGACCATTTTGAAACAGCATTCCTACAGTGGCATTCCAGCCTCATGTTTCTGGAACGTACAAGCGCACCTCCAAATCAAAAATGGACTTCGACCCAGATGCTAAAATAGGGTCTTATCTTCTCTTGACCTTTCAAATTCCAAAATTTTAGCAAGGAAGTACCATCCGGAGTTCCGTGCTCTGTCGACCGTTTTGAAACAGCATTCCTACAGTGACATTTTGGCCTCATGTTTCCAGAACGTACAAGCGCACCTCCAAATTAGAAATGGACTTCGACCCATATGCTAAAATGGGGTCTTATCCTCCCCTGACCTATCAAATTCCAAATTTGCAACCAGGAAGTACCATCCGAAGTTCCGTGCTCTGTCGGCTGTTTTGAAACAACATTCCTACAACGACATTCCGGTCTCATGTTTTCGGAACGTACAAGCACACCTCCAAATCAGAAACAAACTTCAACCTAGATGCTAAAATGGGGTCTTATTTTCCCCTAACCTTTCAAATTCCAAATTTGCAAATGAGAAGTACCATCCGGAGTTCCGTGCTCTGTCGGTCGTTTTTAAACAACATTCCTAAAATGACATTCTGGCCTCATGTTTCTGGAACGTACAAGCGCACCTCCAAATCAGAAATGGAGTTCAACCCAGATGCTAAAATAGAGTCTTATCCTCCCTTGACCTTTCAAATTCCAAATTTGTAGCTGGGAAGTACCATCCAGAGTTCTGTGCTCTGTCGACTGTTTTGAAACAACATTCCTACAGCGACATTCCGGCCTCATGTTTCTAGAACGTACAAGCGCACCTCCAAATCAAAAATGGAATTTGACCTAGATGCTAAAATGGGGTCTTATCCTCCCCTAACCTTTCAAATTCCAAAATTACAGCCGGGAAGTACCATCCGAAGTTATGTGCTTTGTCGATCGTTTTGAAACAGCATTCCTACAGCGACTTTCCGACCTCATGTTTCCAGAACTTACAAGCGCACCTCAAAATCAGAAACGGACTTTGACCCAAATGCTAAAATAGGGTCTTATCCTTCCCTGACCTTTCAAATTCCAAAATTGCAGCCAAGAAATACCATCCAGAGTTCCGTGCTCCGTCGACTGTTTCAAATTAGGATTCCTAAAACAACATTTCGGCCTCTCATTTCTAGTTTCAATAAGCCTACCATGGGTCCGTCGATAGAACCATTCAATCCAATAAGGAATAATGAAATTCCACTGGGAAGAAGGAAGCTTTCAACTACAGTAAAAGGGAAATTAGCTAGAAGACAAAACTGCTACAGTGACTGGCCACTACAAGACAGAACAAGGAAAAGACAAAGATGTATTTTAAATTACTGAATATTGTGGGGTAGGTGAAGCCCTAATGTAATTAAATTTGGGACACACAATGTAACTCAATCATAGCCATTCATTTGGGCTTTGGTAAACTATAAATAGGGGTCTTCCCCTCATTTGTAAGTGTTGGAGAGTTGTTGTAAAAACATTCTGCAACAATAGAAAGCAACATTGCATGATCTATGGGTGTTACTTTTGAGTTTGCTCATTATGTGTGCATAGTTCTACCTTCCAAGTTAGTTTTAGTTATAGTTTTTTGAATGGAAGTGGTAATGGTGATTGTTGTTACAGTATTTGATGAGATTTCAACCCATACTTTTGGCACTTGTTGATGACAAGTTGTTGTGCAAAGTTAGCCTAGGCTCCATTATTTGATTGCTGCAACTTAGTTCACTTGCATGTTCATGATGTGTGTATGCAAACTGAAAATCTACAGTCCTTAGAAGATTGCATTGGTTTTGTGTAACTGTAGGATCCTCTTGGCCAAGCAAAACCCAGTTTAGGGAGTTTGTCTACTGTATCAGCCTCCATGATCACTGTTCATTTGTAGTTTCAGATCTAGGAACCTTCTCTCTTCCCTGCCCTTTTCCCTTTTTTTTTAATAAGTAACCTTAGGCAAGGTTCATTGCACATTGTAAAGCTAAATCTGATGTTGAAATGGAGTTCAAGACTGCTGTTTGAACTTGCAGCAAATGCACAACAACTCTCCCATCTTAAAAACTCCATTTCCTAATCCAACTTTCCCACTTTGAAACTCATCCGTAAGTCCACCTTGTGATTCCAGCAAATCACATAAATCAACTAAGATATTCCAAGCACTGTCAAGACCTGACATCCGAGAGACCTTGGGATAGTGTTCTGCAATTTGATTGTGGAAGATTGTCTTTCAAGAGAGGTGATGCACCTATGCATTACTTGTGTTGAGAAAACTCCATTTCCTGATCCAACTTTCCCACTTTGTAACTCATCCATAAGTCCACCTTGTGATTCCAGCAAATCACATAAATCAACTAAGATATTCCAAGCACTGTCAAGACCTGACATCCAAGAGACCTTGGGATAGTGTTCTGCAATTTGATTGTGGAAGATTGTCTTTCAAGAGAGGTGATGCACCTATGCATTACTTGTGTTGAGAAGTGCATGAAAACACTTTCCACCACCTTCTTCTAGTTTTCCAACTTATGGAGGAAATAACAAAGTTTTCACGTTGAATTTGATATATATCAATTCAAGTTTCAATTTTTGTAGTGTTGAAATGTTAATTTTGATTGAATTGTAGGAATTTAAAATTATACATTGGTTAATTTTATAGTTTTTAGTAATTCTATTAGAGTTATATACAATTGATCGTTGAAAATGAAGCTAGTTTATGAAAAGGTCAATTATTGAGGAGTTTGATGCAAGAAGAAAAAATACTACACATAATTGGGTAGTTTCTCCATTCAAATCTCCATTTTTAAGGTATGCCAAATCTTTATACATGTTCTTTACATTTTCCTTCATTCTATTATGTTTCTTTATCATCCCTTATCATACATGCTTTATAAAATGCTTTGGTTTTGTTATTATGTTAAGTATGATAAATTATGAGTTCTCAACATACATAGCCTTAATCAAATGCATTAGATTTTGCTAAGGGATTATATTAGATTTTTTATAAATGCATATTCCATGTTCATCATTGTTTTTTTTTAATTTTTGACATATATGAGCATTCAAGGAGGGTTCCTTTGAAAATTCTCATTATAAACCTTAACCCCTATTGGCACATTTTAAACTACACAATTCTTTACTCTTTGTAGTGGTTTGGCTACTCTTATAGTATCATTTGGCTCTTGTGCAACCAAACAAATCATGGTTTATATTGCTGCAATATCCAAATAGATTATTCCTTTCTTCCCTTATCTAAGGAATTATATCACATACTTCGTGTGCCTTGTATGTGGTTCCAAATTTTGCATACATTTCTACTAGGGTAGTTGCAACTATAACATTTGAAAAAATCCCCCCTTCCATTATGCTTTGATGGATGCCCATACGTTGTTCCAAAACTCCCATTTTGGCATAGACAGGGAGGATGTTGGAAAAAGTCATGAAATTTGTCTTTTCATCTACAAGTTGCATTTACTTGAAATTTTCTAATACCTAAAGTTTAAATATTTTTTTTTTATATATTATAAAGTCATGGTATTCCATTAGACCACATTTATTTGAGCAAATATATGTTAAATAGCTCACGTGCCTTGTCTATGCTTCCACATTTTGCATACATTTCTAATAGGGAATTTGCAACTATAACATTTGAAAAAATTTCCCCTTCTATTATTCTTTGAGGGATGCCCATACCTTGTTTGAAATAGCCCATTTCAGAAAATGAAGGGGGATGCTAGCAAAGGTTGTCAATTTCAGCTTTACACTTTTCAATTCCTAAGCTTGAAAGATTCTAAATTTTTTTAACAAATCCATTTTGTGCATATTCTACAATCATTATGGTCCATGACACCATATCTCTTTGAGGCATTTTTCCAAACAATCCACCTATCTTGTCTATGCTTCCACTTTTTTTTGCACATCTACTAGGGTAAGCTATAACTATTTTTTTTTTAAATTCCTCTATCCTTAATGCTTTGTTGGATGCCCATATCCTATTCCAAAGACCATTTCTTGGCATGGGTAGGGATGATCTTGACAAAGGTTGTAGAATTTGGTTTGACACCCATTGATTGCATTTTTTGGGAAGTTTCCAAAACCTTTTCAAAAAATTCATTTTGTGCATATCTTGCAATCATTGCAATCCATGACATATCTCTTTGATGCATTTTGTCAAATAATTCACATGCCTTATCCATGCTTCCACATTTATCATACATTTTTGTGAAGGGAGTTGCAATTATAAAATTTGACAAAAATCCACCTTTCTTTCAATGATTTGATTGATGCCCATACCTTGTTCCAAAGGTAGGATGTTGAAAAAAGTTGTGGAATTTAGATTTATACTCAAGCCAATTGTATTTTATTAAAATTTTGTAATATCTTTTAAAATATCCATTTTGTGCTTATCTTGCAATCATGGCATTCCATGAGACCACATTTCTTTAAGGCATTCCATCAAAAAAAATATGTGCTTTGTCTATGCTACCACATTTTGCATACATGTCTATTTGTGGACATTATATTGGTAGTTCATATGTTAAAAAATGGCTAGAGAAAAGTCACATGATAAATTCTTGCAAGGTAGAAATACTTCAAAAAATATTGATTTCTATTTTCCTTGTGTTCTTAGTGCACTTGTTTATTCATCATGGTTGAGTGACATTTACTCTTCTACATGATGATTGTATGTATTTTGTATGAAGGGTTGAATGACATATATTTCATTTATTTGTATGGATTCAATTTTTAGGAACTAATATTTGTCTCTTTATCATGCTACACATGAAATTCCCTATCATGCCGAGGAAATGATCAAGGATTAAACCAATGCAGGAAGAGCAAGAAGATAAGAATGCAAAGAAAACAAAAAATATGAGGGAACTTTGTGAGAAGAGGAAATTGGACATGATTGTTGAAGAAATGTGAATTGAATAGGAACCTCAACAATCAATGAGAGATAGGGTATTGGCGACACAAAGTGAAAGAATGCAAAAACTTCGTGCTATGAGATATTTGAATATCGTAGTTAGAGACACGTCCTCTACTGCAAGTCAAGATGGAGGGACACCATCTACCACATCTCAAGTTGAGAGTACATTATCACTCACTTGTGAGGAAGGAGTTACAACATCATTCCCACCTCAACCTCAAGGTACATCATCTATTCCATCTCTAATCAAAAGTATACCATCTAGTTTATTTCACTTAAATATTGATGAAATTATTAATATTGAGTTGATTTTACCTTTGAGAACACCACCTAGAATTTTGTATAGAAAGCTAAAGTATCTTATTGATATTTATGAGAATATTTTGTAGCCAATGGAAGGTAAGATTCCAAAATACACTTATAGAAGATATGCTCATAATATTTGGAGAGTGTTCTTTGAAAAGTTAAATGAGACCACAATATGTCAACTATTTGTTGAAATGATGTGAATTATAAAGTATAGGTCCATCATGAAGATTCTTGGGTTGAGAACACCGAAGGCTTCAAGTGAAAAATCTATTCTCAAGAATCTAATGACTGCATATGAGAGTATGGATAACACCTCACACATAAAAGATAGTAATGTCACACGGCATGTCATTACATCAACAATAGTAAGTAATCAAACAAGGAAAGATCATCTCATTAGAAAGATGATTCAAGAATTGAGAATTAATAGAAAAACTTATTGAGAGTCGTTGGAGAGCGCCAAAGAATTGAGGTTACCGATGCCAATGAATAATGGGTGTTCTCGGGGAGACTACCATGAAAAGATAAACCAATTGTTGAAGCATTGAGATAACTAATTGAATAATTTTGGAAGAATTACACAAGGATGTCTCTAAATCAAAGGGATGTGGTAAGAAGAAGAATTGGTAGTCCAAATTGTGAGCCACATCCAAATAATTTTTTAGGTACAACTCAAACATAGTTTTTTGGTAAATTTCTAGAGATGTATCATCAAATTAAAAAATTTCAAAGATATTTTGAAATGATAAAACCTTTCTATGTCAAAATAAATCACACACACACTACTTGTTGTTGTAGATTACATATTGAATTTTCTAACCATTTTGATTTTTATCAGTCTATATGTTTAGATTTGCATACTAACAAAGTTTTACATGATTATGGCATATATGCCCCACCAACATCTTCAAGAGACTTCATATCAACAATTTTATGTGAAAGAGAGGAAGGCCAAATATTCTATAGGAAATTATGCTTGGATGGAATATTTCAACATTGTAGTGGCTTGCAACCTATGCCAATATGTGAACATATGGAAAAAACACATGTGGTTGGAAACAAACTAGTAGAGTTTGGCAAGTATAAAATAGTGGCCTATAATACAAAAGATAGTAAAGAAGTAAAAAGGTGTGATTTGGTTATTCAAAAGATTCCAATGTATTAGTTTATGTATACATTTCATGACAATATAGTGTATGAGTATGCAAGGCATACCCATAGAGCTTGATGGTTGGACTTAAAATTCAAGTTATGCGAAATTTTTTCACTTGATAGCATTATTTCAGTTGACAACTTTATAGAGAATTATAGTATACAACCATAGTGTGAGGTGCAATCACAATATTACAACTCCACATAGGTTTCTATATGTGTGCACAACACATTCATTCATGTGAATGATAGTACAAAGGATGACATAAAGATCATAAGGGAGTATCATTTTTGTATTAGTGATGATCACACGTATTATATAGAGTTTGTGCAAGGTTGCTTTCTGGTGTTCTACAATGATTTGGCTAGAAGGGGCATATCATTCAGTCGACATATCATATGGTCAGATAACTGGGCATCAAAATTCAAGAACTTGTGGATGTTTTATTGGTTGAGTAGGATGCATAATATTATAGGTGTTCAACATATGTGGAACTTTTGTGAGGTTGGGCATGGAAAGGGGGAACATGATGGTACAAGAGCATATATCAAAAGAGCCATAGCAAAAGAAGAGTTAAAGTATAGAGACAATGCAAAGTTGATAGATGCAAAATCAATCGTTGAGTGGTGTAATGCTTTGATGGGTCTATGTAATGAAGGTAAGTCTATAGTTCATATTTTTTTGGTTGATAGATGATACTAATATTGCACCATATGAGGATTGTTGTACACCGACAAGATCAAGTGAGCTACACTCTTTTAGAAAATCAAATTCTAGTTCATGGAGTATCAATATGTGGAAGATGGCATGCTTTTGTTATTCATTTACAATTTAATCCTGGAATGAGTGTAAGTCAAAGGAGTGGGTTGATGAATGATGGTTAAGTTATCTTAGCCCACTTGCCACGTATCGGCCCTCAATGACACTAGAAATGAAACAAATGGAATCACTGGTTAACTTTGACCACATATTAAATCTAGTTCAACTAGGTAATATATCTACTTGCATAGTTTTTAAAATTCCTAATGTTATCTTACTTTTTAGTGTTTTTGTAATGTTGACTAATTTCATCTAATTTGCTACACATCAATGTAGGGCATGTTTATGTAGTTTTTGTAGATGAAAATGAAGAGGGAAAAAATTATTACTTGTGTTGTTGTGTTGAGGCCAAAAATAAATTGAACTCCCTAGTTATAGATGGAGAAAAAATTGAATACCCTATAGGCTCGATGGTTGTTACTAGAACATGGCTTAGAAGGTACCCACATAAGAGTGTTAATGTTTGGTTGTTTTAGGACTTTGACACACATCAAAATATTCTTCATTACTCGAACCTTATCATGGAATCCATTGTTTATTTGATACAATATTAGGGTAGACCTTTGAACAAGACCTTTTGGAAGGTGTGTGAGTTTGAGCATTAGGCAATACTTGACACAATAAAGAGTAGAGAAGAATCATATGGTTCATTGGATTAATTGTAAGTATGCACATTGATTTTGTAAAGTCATGTTATTGATATTAATGTATTGTAGTTGATAGTTAGACCTTTCATTTCTATAGTTCAAGTTTACATATGTTCTCTTTTTTTGCTGCTACATTTTTACACATATATAGTGAATATTGGGCAGATTATATACATATTTATGGTTTCACCATTTGACCATCTAGAGACCTCAATTTTCCAACTTGACCTTTGAAGCCCTAGATAAAACTTGGGAGACCCTTCCTCAACCATAATTCCACCTGAAACATCAACCATTTCCATCATATCCATCCAAAATATATCACCTTTCCCTCATCTTAACATTTTCATCCATTATCATAAGCCAACCATCACAACCATCATCCTTAGACCTTGTTCCTTTCAGCTATTAACCTACCCTTATCATCTTATCATTGTCATAATCATTGCTTTCATCATTGACCATCCTTATCTTCCTATATAATCTATATCCTATCATATCATATCCAATCTTTATCATATTTTATACTATCTCATCACCCAATCATAATCCATATCATATCTTATCAAAATAAATCTTGTCAATATTCTATGAAATAAAAAGGAATATTCTCTAAAAACTATTAAAAAGAAGCAGACCAAAGTGAATGAGATAGATAATGTATCAAATGAAGAGATTATTTATGCTCTCAAGAAGTTTCGAGGAAGGTTCATGTGTAGTATGTGGAATGGGAAAATGGAAATGGAGAAGTGTAAACACTCAAGAGGTTCTGTATTTGGTAAGAATTTGTGCAGGAAAAGAAAGTGAGAGATGATGCTATAGGTGGATTTGAGCAAATTAAAAGATTCTTGAACTTAAGACTTCCTTGGAGTGAATACAATTGGAAATAGATGATAAGGAAGAAGAAATATCAAATGTATGTGCAAAAGAAGAGAATCGGTTCAATGGACACATGAAAGTATTCAAGACATTGAAAACTCTATCAAACAAAGGGATGTTGTTGTCCTAAGAATTGATGACAGAGTAGCCAATCTAAATAAAAAACTAAAAGAAATGAAAAAGAAGTTAAAAGATCATGAAAAGGAATAATGGGGGGTGTTAACAGGTAATAGCAGTAGAGACAAGAAAAAATGTGTGGATGGTCAAGTTGCAGATGCAAAATAAATAGTTGGAAGCATTCAAATTGAAGCAAAATAACTGAAGACTAAAATTAACCACTTAGAAAAGGAATTAAAAGATAAGAAGAAGACTTTATCGTCAATGAAAGTGAGGTTAGTTTGCTCTAAAATCACTTGAAAAAGAAGCTGACCAAAATGAGTGAGAAAGATAATATATCCAATGAAGAAATTCTTCTTGCTCTTGAGAAGTTGAGGAAGGTATGTGTGTAGATTCTTCTATGTTCATTGTGTGGCCAAATCGATAGTTCCAATATGTCTGGATGGGTAGGTTTAAGCTAGGAATGGTCTTATTGGTATGTGGCTATTGATCATGCAAATACTGGACACTCTTTATATATTATTGTTAGGGTTCGGGGGTAGAAGCCCCTGATAGTAGGGGGTTCAAGGGTGACAGCTCCTGAGAACAGGGCTTTGGGGGCATAGCCTCAAAAAAATTTCCCCTTTTTTAATCGACAAATGAAAAATGACTTTGTAAAAACCTAATTATAGAAGCTGACAAGAAACTTGTTATAAATATCTGTGATGCAAGTTGTGGTATGGAATTCGTGAGATTGTAATCTATTTTACATTGGATAATAAAATCTTTAGGTGGTTGAGTTTCTATAGATGTAGCCCATATTGGGTGAACCATGTTAAAATTTTATGTTGATCTCTTTTGTGTTATTCTTCATTATTATTTCTAGGTTATTTAATTTGCATATAATTGTTAATATTTATTGCTTCGATCTACCTAAACCCTAACAACTGGTATCAGAGCCACATGTATTTCAGTTGATTGGTAGGAAACTTCTAGATTTGAGTGGGAGCAATGGAAAAAGGAAAATTCAAGGTTGAGAAGTTCAACGGCCATAATTATTAATTATGGAAGATGCAGATGGAAGATTATTTGTGTCAAAAGGATCTATAACAACTATTTCAAGGAAAATCAAAGAAAGATGCTATGATGTCTAATGAAGAATGGGAGATTCTAGATAGAAAGGAATTGGGAGCCATTTGATTGTATTTGGCACCATCTATGGCATTCAATATAACAAAAGAAAAGGCAACAGAGGATCTTATGACAACTTTGGCTAAATTGTATGAAAAAATCTTTGCCTCAAATAAGGTATTCTCATGAAGTGTTTGTTTAATCTGAAAACGATTGAAGGTGGATCTATGATAAATCATTTAAATGAGTTTTAATATGATTACTAGTCAGTTAAATTTTGTAAAAGTGAATTTTTATGAAGAGGTGAGGGCTCTCTTGATTTTATGTTCTTTGCCAAAAAGTTGGAATAGCTTGGTAATGGTTGTAAGTAGCTCTGTCTCTAGTTCAAATACATTGAACTTTGATGATGTTGTTGGTGTTATCCTTAGTGAGGAAATGCGATGGAAAAACATAGGTGAGAGTTCAACATCGAGTAATGCTTTGACTGTAGTGAATAGGGGAAGAAAAAAGGAGAGGAAAAATCCATACAAATTGTGGGAAGTCATAAGAGAAGTCGAAGAAAGGTAGATCTAAATTCAGAGGAAGGATGGATTGCTGGAACTATGGAAAGCCATGACACTTGAAGAAGGATTGTTGGTCTTGAAAGGTCAAATAAGGAGATGAACAACATGATGAAAATAAGGAAGCTAATGTTGCAAGTAATAAATTGAAGGATGCTTTAATTCTATGTTTAGATAATGATAATGATTCTTGGGTAATAGATTTAGGGGCTTCATTTCATTCCACACCCCATAGGAAATATTTTGTAGATTATGTTCAAGGTGATTTTGGATAGGTATATTTGGGTGATGATGAACCCTATCAGATTGCTGGAAAAACAAAGATAAAAATCAAGTTTTAGAATGGAAATGATATGTTGCTACAAGAGGTAAGGCATGTTCCAAATTTGAGAAGGAATTTAATTTCTACAAGACAACTAGGTAGTGAAGGATGCATAGTTACCTTTTCAGGAAAAGTTTGGAAGGTCACTAAAGGTGCATTAGTAGTAGCTAAAGGTGTAAAGGTAGGCACATTGTATTTGTGTACTAGTAATACTTATTCTACCTTAGCTGCTACAAAAAATAGTTGCTACTAAGATAGTTATAACACTTGCTACAGGGACAGAAATAAAATTGTGCCACCATAGACTTGGGCACATGAGTGAGAAAGGGATGAAGATCCTTCACTCCAAAAATTTGCTACCAGGTCTAAAGTAGATTGACTTGGAGTTCTATGAAAATTGTGTTTATGGAAAACAAAAAAGAGTCTGATTTCTCAAAGTTGGGAAATAGAAGAAGAGTGAGAAATTAGAGCTTGTGCAT
This sequence comes from Sequoiadendron giganteum, assembly GCA_007115665.2. Classification (NCBI taxonomy): domain Eukaryota; kingdom Viridiplantae; phylum Streptophyta; class Pinopsida; order Cupressales; family Cupressaceae; genus Sequoiadendron; species Sequoiadendron giganteum. The sequence goes on from CM021103.1 coordinate 364,735,762, forward strand.
TCAAATGTATGGGGACTAGCTCAAGAATCTTCTCTTGGTGGCTCTTGCTATTATGTTACTTTTATTGATGATGACACTAGGAAAACATGGGTATATTTCCTAAAATAAAAATTAGAAGTATTTGAAAAATTTTAAAAAGTGGAAAGCTTTGGTTGAGAATGAGATAGGAAAAAAGTTGAAGTGTCTCAGATCTGATAATGGAGGTGAGTATTGCAGCAAAAAAATTCAAAATTACTGTTCATACAATGGAATACGTAGGTAGAAAATGGTTCCTAGAACCCCACAAGAAAATGGTGTGTTTGAAGGATGAATATGATCATTATGGAGCATGCAAGGAGAATGAGATTGCATGCTAGACTAGCCTTACACCTTTGGGAAGATGTTTTAATACCGTTATTTATTTAATAAATAGGGGATCTTCAAATCCTTTGGATGGTGGCATTCTAGAGGAGGCATGGATGGGTAAAAAGGTAGACTATTCATTTTTGAAAACCTTTTGTTGTGAAGCTTTTTTCCATGTTGATATTAAAAATAGAACCAAGCTTGAGGCTAAGTCTAAAAAATGCACCTTCATTGGATATGGAGTAGATGAATTTGGTTATCGGTTATGGGATTATGAAAATCATAAAATCATTAGGAGCATAGATGTTATATTAAATGAGAAGGTCATGTATAAGTATCAACTGCAAGAAAAGAAGCATGAATAGGCCAAAAGGGAATATGTAGTGCTGGATGAGATTCCAAAAAATAAAATACGAATGATATCTGATGCTTAGAAATAAGTTATCCCACAAAATCCTGCAAGTGTTAGACATTCTACAAGGATAAATAGACCTCTAGAAATATTTTCTCATCATTATATTCTATATTATTAACCGACTTTGGTGAACCTAAAGGTTATGAATAAGCAATCCAGGTAGATACCAAAAAATTGTGGGAGCTAGGAATGAAAGAGGAAATGAATTCCTTTCTACAGAATCAGACTTGGGATTTAGTCCAATTGCTTGCAAGTAAAAGATATTTTCCAAATAAATGAGTTTATAGGTTAAAGGAAGAAGATGGAGGCAAGAAAAGATATAAGGACAAAATCGTGGTAAAAGGTTTTTCATAGAAAAAGGGTATAGATTTTGATGAAATATTTTCTCTGTTTGTAAAGATGACTTTTATTAGAACTATTCTAAGTCTTGTGGCTACAGAAGACTTGCATCTTGAACAAATAGATGTGAATACAACATTTCTCCATGGGGATTTGGAAGAGGAAGTATACATACAAAAACCACAGGGATATGAGGTCAAGGGTAAGGAGAAATTTGTGTGCAAGTTAAATAAGAGCTTGTATGGCCTGAAGCAAGCACCCCAACAATGGTATTTGAAATTTGATAGTTTTATGGTTGAACAAGGTTGTACAAATATTCCATTCTGATTATTTTGTTTATTTTAAAAATTTAGGTAATGGCAGCTATATTATCTTGTTGCTTAGAGTTGATGACATGCTTGTTGTTGGGTCTAACGTGCAAAATATTAATGACCTTAAGCATAAATTAGAAAATCCATTTGCTATGAAGGATTTGAGTGAAGCAATATAAATCCTTGGTATGACGATCACACGAGACAAGACAAACAAAAAAATATTTTTCTCAAAGTGAGTATGTAGAAAAGGTGTTGAAAAGTTGTAACACGCAGAATGAAAAAAAAATTAGTACAACTTTGCCTAGTCATTTTAAGTTGACTAAGGAGATGTGTCCAAAGAAACAAGAGGAGGAAGACAAAATATATAAGATACCATATGCATCAGTAGTTGGTAGCTTGATGTATGTAATGGTATGCACAAGGCTAGATATTGCACATGCAATGGAGTTGTGAGCAGGTTCATGAGCAATCCAGGAATGGAACATTGGAGTGCAGTAGAATGGATTCTCCGATATTTGAGAGGTACTACTTCAAAGAAATTATGTTTTGGAGGAATAAATTCTTCTCTAAAAGGATATGTTGACTCTGATCTGATGAGAAATATTGATAGCAAGAGGAATATTACAGGGTATGTTTTTACTATAGGAGGTACTGCAACTAGTTGGATTTCAAGGCTGCAAAAGTTTTTTGAATTTCAACCACTGAAGCTGAGTATGTTGCTGCTATGGAAGCTAGCAAGGAGATGATTTGGTTACAAAATTTTCTAGAGGAATTAGGACAATCTCAATAAGATATCCCTTTGTACACTGATAGGTAGAGTGCCATTCATCTTGCTAAGAATTCAGCTCTATATTCAAAAACTAAGAACATACAACTCAGATACTACTTCATCTGGTCAGTTTTGGAGGATGGATAGTTGAAGCTAGATAAAATTCACAGAAGTGAGAATCCTGTAGATATGTTCACAAAGGTAGTTACACGAGATAAAATGATTTCCTTATCAGTTTTCATTGGCCTTCATGACTAATAATGGTGGACATAAGAATGTGCTCTTTATGTATCCTTGTTGGGGTTTGTGGATGACAACCCCCGAGAGTAGGGGTTCAGGGGTGTAGCCCTCTTATTTTTTCCCCCTTTTTAAATTGAAAAATAAAAAATATATATAAAATCCTAATTCTAGAAGCTTCAAAAAATCTTGTTATAAGTGGTTGGGGCATGTAAGTTGTGGTATGGCATTCACAAGATTGTAATATATTTTGCACTAGATAATAAAATTATTGGGTGGTTGAGTTTATTTGGATGTAGCCCATATTGGATGAACCGCGTTAAAATTTTGTGTTGATCTCTTTTGTGTTATTCTTCATTGTTATATTTGGGTTATTTAATCTGCATATAATTGTTAATTTTTATTGCTCTAGTCTACTTAAACCCTAATAGTTCCTATTTTGCACCCAAACATGTCGAAACCGTCTGAGCTACATTGTATTGATGATATCCCTTAAGATTCCAAAGTGAAAAAAGGTAGCAGTATTTGACGAGTTGTTACACAAAAATTATGTCATTTAGAAACATTTCTTCTGAGGCTATGGGATTACGTAGGGCCCATCTACAATAACCTCTCTTGGTTTTTGATATCTCTGAAGCGTTTGCCCATGGTGTCTAATTTTCAGTTGATGGAAAATGGGTCAAAGCATGTAGTGTAAGGTTGCAAAGGGGTGTAACTTTTGTTCTGCTCCTCATGTGAACAAACTGATAGTTCCAATATGACTGGATGGGTACGTTTAGGCTAGCATGGTCCTGTTTCACACCCAAACGTGCCAAAACAGTTCAAGCTACATTGTACCAATAATATCCTTTCAGAGTCCAAAGTGTAAAAAGGAAACAATCTTTGATGATCCATTAGTAAAAACATGTGTCACTTAGAATAACCTCTCTCAGTTTTTGATATCTCTGAGGCATTTGTCCATGGTGTCCAGTTTTTAATTGATGGAAAAAGTGTCGAATGCATGTAGTATAAAGTTGCAAAGGGGTGTAACTTTTTTTCCGCTCCTTGTGCAACCAAATCGTCAGTTCCAACGTATCTAGATGGGTACATTGAGGCTAGGCATGGTCTTGTTTCACACCCAAACATGCCAAAATAGTCCAAGCTACACTATACTGAAGATATCATTTAAGAGTCCAAAGTGCAAAAGGTAGAAATCTTTGACAAGTTGTTACTCATAAACTTTGTAACGTAGAAACATTTTGTTTGAGGCTATGATATCATGAAGGCCCCTCTATAATAACCTCTCTTAGTTTTTGATATCTCCGAGGCGTTTGGATGTAGCGTTTAGTTTTCAATTGATGGAAAATGGGTCAGATGCATGTAGCATAAAGTTGCAAAGGGGTATAAAATTTTGTTTCGCTCCTCGTGTGACCAAATCGACAGTTCCAACATGTTTGGATTGGTGGGTTTATGCTAGGAAAGGTCCTATTTTGCACCCAAACATGTGGAAACCATCAGATGCATGTAGTGTAAAGTTGCAAGGTAGGCTACATTTTGTTTTATTCTTTGTGGGGCCAAACCGTTAGTGCCAACACATCTAGTTGGGAACATCTATGCTAGGCATGGTCACCGCCCTTAATTATAAAAGGTTCATAGTCTTTCCTATCAAAGGGTCACAAATTTTTTCCTTTGAAATGTCATAACCTAAATCATATCATCACTATTCATGAGAACCTAAATTAATTTATTTGCAATATTGCCTAAGGTTGTATTCTTAATGGGATTCTTCAAGGATGTTATGGATGTATTTCTCAACAATAAATTTCTCCCTTTTATGTCAGTTCTTATCAACCTAGAAAGCATTTCAAAAAATAATGTTTTTAATACACATAGAGTAATCTTGTTGAAGATACATCCAATCATGAAGCAAACAAATAGATATACATAATACATGAAGTATGAGGTGTACACATGAATACAAGTAATATGTGAAGTATACATAGGAATCATAAAGCATACATGTGAATACACGTAATACATGAAGTCGACATAGGAAGCATGAAGCATACACATGAAAACATGAAGTATACATAGGAAGCATGAATCATACACGTGAACACATGAAATATACATAAGAAGCATGAAGCATACATATGTAATGGTAGATGTCTTCCAAGAATTATATGACAAACTTCTAGAGGTATGAGGTCACATGTAATAATGTATTGCTCATTTTTAGTTGCATACTTCAAAGTGAATTGTATAATTACATGAATTTACTTACCATGCTATAATGATCCTACAAAGTATGGGCTTAGATGTGTAGTGGTAGAGAAACCTAGGTGTTAGATTGCATCATGTATTATTATAGTCACATGATTGGTTTAATGTTCAATAATCTTAGCTGAGGAGAATAAAGTTCAAGCTCTATATATTTATAGTTATATAAAGGAAGAGTGCATGTAATAAAATTGGACTTTAAATATTTGAAGTAAACCATCTAAAAATATCCATTGAAGGGTGGATTTATAATGCAAATATGGACACCATCAACAAAAAATATGTGTATTAACCAAATAACCATATAGGTATACATCAATATCTATCGATATAAGTATAAAATATATAAAAAATAGTCATATAGGCTTACAAGAATTCCATATAGGAATACAATGTCAACTATATGCAATACAAAATATATGTCCACAAATGCCACATAGGCATACAACAAAGAACCCTAATAAAAAGTCATTTCCCTCAAGGTGAAGAAAATATTTCACGGGTGGCCTTTGATCTTTGAGGGGATGGGGATGCATATAAGAGTGGTCTACTTCGAATATGAGGGGTCCTCCTATTTAGTTCATCATGGAGCCTTAGCTATTACAATAAAAAATATAGATATTAATATATAGAAATTACATTATAAAAATAAAATATTTAACAAAACAATCACTTATCGCCTCCAAATGACCTCTCTCCTCATTTTCCATAGTAGCAGAATTAGGCTATGGCATTCTAATGTCCTATAGAAACCATCCATATATAAATTAAACTTCAAATACAAAATCATTTGATTTCTCAATAATAATAAACAATAACAATGAATGTAATTTGAAATTTACTAATTTGCCTCATACCCATCAAAGGCATGGAGCTATTAATTGCAGAAGACATGCCATGCTTCATTGCCATATGAAAATCAGGAGGTGTCTCCACCTGCATCATCTGAAAATAAAACAACATTATTCAATTATAAAAACTAGAATAGTGATGTAGGTCATGGCTTATAATGTATGAGATAGTAAAAAAAAATTGAGTACTTTGGTAGACATGTATGAAAAATGTGGTAGCATAGACAAGGTACTAAACTGTTTGAATTTTTTTTTTAGAGAATTGTTTGATAAAATGCTTTGGTAGACATGTATGGAAAATGTGGTAGCATAGACAAGGCAGTGAGTTGTTTGAAAAAATGCCTCAAAGAAATGTGGTCTCATGGTGACCACATTTCTTTGAGGCATTTTTTCAAACAACTCATTGTCTTGTCTATGCCACCACATTACTATTATTCTTTGATAATTTTTTTCCAAGCATCCATAGTTTGTTTGAAAGCACCTATTTTAGGATTTTATCCATAGCAACAAGAAAGTGAGCTATTTAATAAAATGCTTTGGTAGACATGTATGGAAAATGTGGTAGCATAAACAAGGCAGTGAATTGTTTGAAAAATGCCTCAAAGAAATGTGGTCTCATGGTGATGAAATGTGGTCTCATGGTGATGTACATCACCATGAGACCACATTTCTTTGAGGCATTTTTTCAAATAGCTCACTGCCTTGTCTATGCTATAGCTTAATATTATGACTTGATATATTTTTCATAGAATCCATAGCATAGAAAAGGCAATGAACTATTTGAAATACCTCAATAAAATTTTCTCTCATGGAATTCCATAAAAAGAAAATGCAATTGGCAGCTTCTCCTAGTTATTAGTTATGCAATGTGAAGTAATTGCATAACTGCTTATGCTGACTTTCTAAAAAACTATATTGTAATTAAAAAAATTTCATCTATCAACATGTAGTTATTAGTTATGCAATGTGAAGTAATGCTTTGCATTTGAAAGATGTGCAATGCAATGTAATCAACGATATGAATATAAACTAAAAATATATATTAAGTACAATTAATTAGTTAAACTCTTTATTTTATTACCTGAGTGAAGCTTCAAACTGTACCTCTATTAGGAGGTGTTACTGTGAAATCTCCAAGGTTAACCTATTCAACATCCAAAATTAGATATTAGAATACCATTCATATGACAATGCTATTCACATGTAATATTTATAATTGTTTACTAGTTATATACCTTGATAGTACATGTCATAATGTAATACAGAGGTGGAGAACTACTGAAAACTGAATGAACGCTATGACCTTGAAATCTCATTACAATCATTAAACTAAATTAGTTAATCTTGCATTTAAAAAATAAAATTTAATAAATTAAATTCATTTAACTTGCTAACATTTACTTGAGTATCAAGGATGAAAGCCTCATTCAGGAGGAAATTTGTCATCACCAACTACTGAGCTGTATATGTAGCTTGCACACCTACATCCTAATTATCCATGGGGTCATAACCATAGGGTGACTTGTAAGCCTAAAAAATATGGGGTGGAACCCTACTCCTCGAAGTCTTCCCTGACTCATGTTGCATTGTAGGACTAGCATGCTTTATGATGCTCTAGGTCAAGGAACTAAAGGATTGTAGTGTCTCAACCTCAACACTCTCCTTAACAACAAAAGTGATAGCCACATGCTCATGGGCTAGTCTAGTGAGTGCTCATCTCACTGGCCACTGTGGGTCAATACCTGACCCTAGTCTATCATGTGTTGACCCCATACCTCTACCCTAGAAGTCTTGTATATCAAAATAGTTTGACACTTCATTAAGGAAAAATCATAGTAGAGTTTCCTCAAAAAATATTGTGGGACCTCATTATTGTTCCATAGAGGATGGTCAAAAACCATCCACCACCTTTTCCAAAAATGTTTCTTTATCCCTTGGTGGTTACACCAATGGATAGGGAACCTCTTGCTTGTAGGGTGTATAGGTTGATTTTTTCATGGGTTTTTGAAAAGGGAACACAAGTCAAATTTGTAATTTTTCATTTTTGACTTGTTTGTAAGATAACTTATCTGCATAGAATTGTCTAAACTCTCTCCTCTTATCTTACCAAGTAGAGATTTGCTTGCTAATTGAATATACATTTGATAACATAGATTAAATATATTAAGAAAGTCTGGATTTATGCGAGGTTGAACTTGCAAGATCTTTCAACCTTGCAATTATGTTCTCATTTTTTTTCAATTTGCCGCATTAAATTTTCTTGTGTTTCGACCCTGGGGCCATATTGAGGAATTACTAAGGTGTTTGTTGTTGGGGTTGTTCTTCATTAGGTATTTGGTGTTGAGGTGATTGAGGATTTGAGGATTTTGAGGAGAAATAGGTTGATTATCAATTCTTATAAATTAAAGAAATTTACATAAAAAAACCACTTAAATCTACATATTTAGTAATAAATTCACACAAAAAAACAATCAAAACATACTCCTTTGACCTCCCCAATGTTGTGGAAGAATTTTGATGAATAATCAATGATGATTTGGTGAATAATTTGGCCTCCAATAACGTGATCATGTTCTCAAGGGTTTGTAGGCCGCAAGTTTGCAAGAAAATGCAAAAATGACAAATGATAAATGTTATTTTTTTTGTTATATAGAGCTATAACACGCTCAGGTTATAATGTGAGTGCATTATGGCCTTGGTGCTGCTAAGCCTTAGGCTTGAAAACAATAAGCCATAATGTGAGCATGTTATAATGCACTCGTGTTATGACTTTTTAAATAAAATTAAGAATTTTGGCCACTTTTTGGCCCCCATCTTTTTGTACCCACCCATAGCTAATGTGAGATGACCTAGATGATATGATAATTCTCTCAAGATAAATTTTCAATATGAAATTAACTTAGCTATGAAAATTCTAGGTGATGAATGTGAAGGATGAAGGGTTATTTTATAGGTTTCAAGAAATTATATCAATGATATAGATTAAGAGGTGATAATTTGAGATCAAAGGCTGAGAATACATGTGGGGAATTAATAAATTAAATTCATTGAACCTGCTAACATTTACTTGAGTATCAAGGATGAAAGCCTCATTCAGGAGGGAATTTGTCATCACCAACTACTAAGCTGTATATGTAGCATGCACACCTACATCCTAATTATCCATGGGGTCATAACCATAGGGCAACTTGCAAGCCTAACAAATATGGGGTGGAACCCTACTCCTTGAAGTATTCCTTGAATCATGTTGTGTTGTAGGACTAGCATGCTCTATGATGCTCTAGGTCAAGGAACTAAAGGATTATAGTGTCTCAACCTCAACACTCTCCTTCACAACAAAAGTGATAGCCACATGCTCAAAGGCTAGTCTAGCGAGTGCTCATCTCATTGGCCATTGTGGGTCAAGACCTGGCCCTAGTCTATCATGTGTTGACCCCCTACCTCTACCCTAGATGTCTTGTATATCAAAATATTTTGACACTTCATTAAGGAAAAAATCATAGTAGAGTTTCCTCAAAAAATATTGTGGGACCTCATTATTGTTCCATGGAGGATGGTCAAAAACCATCCACCACCTTTTCCAAAAATGTTTCTTTATCCCTTGGTGGTTGCACCAATGGACAGGGAACCTCTTGCTTGTAGGGTATATAGGTTGATTTGTTCATGGGTTTGTGAAAAGGGAACACAAGTCAAATTTGTAATTTGTAATTTTTGACTTGTTTGTAAGATAACTTATCTGCATAGAATTGTCTAAACTCTCTCCTCTTATCTGACCAAGTAGAGATTTTCTTGCTAATTGAATCTACATTTGATAAAATAGATTCAATATATTGAGAAATTTCGGCTCTATGCGAGGTTGAACTTGTAGGATCTTTCAAACTTGCAATTATGTTCTCATTTTTTTCTCAATTTTCCCCATTAAATTTTCTTGTGTTTCGACCCCGGGGCCATATTGAGGAATTAATGAGGTGTTTGTTGTTGGGGTTGTTCTTCATTAGGTTTTTGGTGTTGAGGTGATTGAGGATTTGAGGATTTTGAGGAGAAATAGGTTGATTATCAATTCTTATAAATTAAAGAAATTTACATAAAAAAACCACTTAAATCTACATATTTAGTAATAAATTCACACAAAAAAACAAACAAAACATACTCCTTTGACCTCCCCAATGTCGTGGCAGAATTTTTATGAAGAATAAATGATGATTTGGTGAATAATTTTGCCTCCAATAACATGATCATTCTCTCAAGGGTTTGTAGGCCGCGAGTTTGCAAGAAAATACAAAAATAACAAATGATAAATGTTTTTTTTTTTGTTATATAGAGCTATAACATGCTCAGGTTATAACGTGAGTGCATTATGGCCTTGGTGCTGCTAAGCCTTAGGCTTGAAAATAACAAGCCATAATGTGAGCATGTTATAATGTACTCGTGTTATGAATTTTTAAAAAAAATTAAGAATTTTGGCCACTTTTTGGCCCCCATCTTTTTGTACCCACCCATAGCTAATGTGAGATGACCTAGATGCTATGATAATGCTTTCAAGATAAATTCTCAAGATGAAATTAACTTAGCTATGAAAATTATAGTTGATGAAAGTGAAGGATGAAGGGTTATTTTATAGGTTTCAAGAAATTATATCAACAATATAGATTAAGAGGTGATGATTTGAGATCAAAGGCTGAGAATACATGTGAGGAATTGATTGCCTAATTAACTAACTACAATTGGTTATAGGATTCTAGTTAACTAGTTGCATGGGATATTGATTGAAGTGTTAAGTCAATTGATTGATCAGAAGAGTGGTCCATCAATATTAGTTGATTGAGAGAGAGTGTTAGTTAAGATTTGAGGAAATAAATTCATGATATAATTAATTAAGATTCTCATTTTACCTTGTCTTGGGGGCTCACCTAGTGAATGCCAAACTTCACTAGCCCATGTTTCCTTCTTGTTTGTGATTCACCTATAAAATATTACTTTTCTATGGTGTGAGTCATAAATTTCTTTTAACATGGCCACCAAGCATAACACAAATTTCTTGCTAGTGGATTTATGTGTTTCATGAGTGTTTAGCATAACACACCTTGCTAGCCTTGTTAAACCCATCATATTGTGTAGAAACCTAGCATAAAATAGTTTGATAGCTAGTAGATCCATGTGGCTCATGAGTGATGTGGAATAACACAACTTTCTAATCCTCATGGGAGAATTCCTTTATTTGATGGATGACGTTTGGTATTTGAGACCATTTAAGATTGCGGTCTCTTTGCCTTACCGAATTGAATCTTTTAGTACTAATTTTGTGTTTTCTCATGTCTTATTTGTGTTTACATCGTGTTTTTTTCATTTCACCATGATCTTGTGTTCCATCATACCATGAGTTTTCATCGGGTATGCTTCATGTTTTTTGGCATGTATGTTATCTCGCTACATTTCATACATGTGTGTTCCTTTGTGCTCATGTCGGTTTTACATGGGATCTTGGATCTTGTGGGCTTGTGTACTCCCCCTAGATTATTAGTCATACCATCTCTTCAAAATTTGGACAATCAAACCCCTCTTGACATATATTTTTCTACTTTACTGTGAAAGTGAGCGTAAGTTTGTACCCTCACTAAAGTGGGGGCTAAATGTACCATCGTAAATTTTCACCCTTAAAAATTCCACTCTATGTTTCCCCCCCTTAATTTATAGGACCTAATTAAGCTCCCAGTTTCCTAAATTATGCATTTTGAGTCTCATTTTTCCATTTTCCAATAAATTACAATCCTTGAACAAATGCATTCATCTAACGCTTTTCTCCTAATACCTTAAATTCTAGAAAATAGGACTAGGACCCACACACCCAATGGATGCACTACCCCCCTACTTTTTTTCCCTCCACATTTGGACATGTCGGTGTTCAAATTATAACATTTGAATTTTTAGTTCTAAAGGTCGGCTATCGAGATCTAATTTTCAAGAAATTAAATAAATGTCTATAAATACCTAGTCTTTTCAATATTTTGAAACTAGAAGTGAAAGAATCTAGAAAGAGTTGAACATTAAGATCATTCAAGAGAAATTCAAGGGAAATATTTTAGAGATTTATTGCAGCAATTCAAGATCCAAAAATCATGTCAAAGTGTATCTAATTTCAGGTTATCATATGATCATTGTTTTGTGAAGGCTAACCCCTTTTATAGGTCTCCAAGCAATCCAAGCAATCAAGCAAGAAAGATCCAAGACCTTGAGGTCATGTGTATGACTTTAGTCCTTCAAGAAAGAGATTGAAGTTTGGTGAGTTGCATCACTTTGTGATTTCATCATTCCTTCCTATCATTTATCCATTTTATCATTGACATTATGATTTGTGCAAGTGGAAACACTTACATGGGGTTTAACTGAGGCAAGCCCGTAAATGGCACAACTCTTTACCTCTGTTTGAATGTATAGGTTTCAAGTTTGGAGAGGATTAAAGGAAGATTGAAGATAAATTGTTCATTGTTGCATTTGAAGCCCTACACCTTGTCAACTCATTGAAACTCACTTACAAAATTATCTGATGGTGTTCTAACAGATTTACAAGTGGAAACAAATATCTCAAATTTTTCATCATAGGACCTCAAAAATAGAGCAAGAAAGGTGTACAATGAATCATATGCCCTAGGGTGACTTTTTCCATGTATTTAGATAAATACCAACTTTTTTGAGTAGGTACGTAGTCTTCTACACTTCCTAGATCTGCTTGTAAACTATTGTTTATGTTTATAAATTATCATATTTGTAACTAAGGAAAAAAGTTAGAAAGCATGAAAACAAAGAACAATGTTACCAAATGTCCTCAACCTCCATGGATCACCTTCATTGCACCTTCTCCATTTTCTGTAAATAGATAATTGCCGTCAAAATTTTGATGAGCAACCTATGACTATGACAATGTCCAAAGAAAACTTTGAAGGATTCTAATCTAAAAGCTTCACAATGCAAGTATGCAACTATGAAGCAAGTTTAAAGTATGCAAAAATTAGCCAAAGCATGAAAATGTCTAAAGCCTGGAGTCAAGAGCTTTAGAGATGTCAAGAGATGTGCAAATGAGGCCAAAATTACCTTTTTATAGAAAAGTCAATTTTGGATGAATGGCCAAGATTGTTAGTTGAGAAATGCCCTAAGATCAATGGCTGAGATTAAATGTGACAATTAACAATTAGGATTAGGGAAGAATTAGGGTAAATTTTGAAATGAAGGACTAAGATTTATTTTTAGAAAAATTAAATCTAGAGAATCAAATAATGATTTAAAATTATTTGATTTTAGAGACTGAGTTTTCTTTTTGAACTAAAAATTAATTTAATTCAAAAGTGGTGGGGTCATGTGACAGTAAATAATGATCTTTAATTATTTACTTGGAGAGAAATTAGAAAGTGGATAATTTTAAATAAATGATTTTATTTAAAATTAAAAAAAAGCCAAAGTGGATAATAATTAAACAAATCAAAGAGATTTATTTAATTATAGAAAGACATGAGAAATTAATGATGTATTTAAATAAATAAATAAAGTTTATTTATTTAAATAGTCAAGTGACAAATTTAAATAGATGATTTTATTTAAAATTAGAAAAAGCCAAAGTGGATAATAATTAAATAAATCAAAGGGATTTATGTAATTATAGAAAGACATGGGAAATTAATGATGTATTTAAATACATAAATAAAGTTTATTTATTTAAATAATCAGGAAGAAATAATGGATAAAATAATAATTACATAAATTAGGGAATTTATTTAATTATGGAGGGACATAGGAAATTAGTGACGTATTTAAATAAAATAAATATAATTTATTTATTTAAATAGTCAAGAGGAATAAAAGATGTGAATTAATTAAATAATTGAGAATTATTTAATTAATGGTTGAATTTGAACCATAGGACATAATTAAATAAAGATGTTTGACATAGAAGAATGTGGTTTGTAGGTCTAGGCCATTTTTATGTGTCTATAATATTATAACATTTTTCATATTAGGGCACATACTCTAATTAGGTTAATAATAGAAAACCAATTCCAAATCATTCTAATCCTCAATAGGATGGAGATTCAGGTCTAATTGGCTCACCTTCATGGTTGAAAGTCAATCTACTCACCTTGTTGATCTCCATCTTAATGAAACCCTAGAAAGAGGCCTTGAATCCTATTGTTCTAAGCATTTATACTAAGTATCACCTTTTTCTATGTTTCAAAACTATAGATAAAAAAATTATCATATCCATCTTACTAATATATTGCTAAATAATGTCTTAATTATGTGGAACAATAATATATTGTGCATTTCAAAAAGTTATATTCTTAACTAGCTTCATAAGTATAAATGTTTATAAGGGAACCCACCATAATCTAATACTTCATTATTACCATTACATAATATAATGGCTAATTATGCTTTATTAGTGTAATATTTAGAATAATCAAAGTGTTTAAGCTTATATAACCAAACTCATTCTAGAATGAGGAATTTTAACTAGAGTTGGTGATACATTCATTATACACATAACAACAATAAATTGAATGTATAAAGAATCAATGATAGTACACTACAATACTACATAGGCATAGATTGTTGAAAATTGAGCTGATTTCTTAGCTTAATACTTTGTAAAACTTTAATATTGTTGATCTAAATATGTTTTTCCTTTGTTATAGATTCTTTGTGGGTGATTATCTGATTAATCCATTTTTATTGTTTGTAGAATGTAGACAGAGGTTGATAGAAGAAGTAGATAGGATATTAGAAAGATTACACAAGCATATACCATGGAGAAAACCCTTTTGGGTAAAAAAACTCCACCAAGAATTAATCTATTATTCAATCTATGAAGTAGATTATAATAGCTTCAATTCTTGCTTGAGAATGCCTCTTTTGCCTTCACCAAAACTTCTTCACAACCTGCAATTAAAACTCACACACTCTCTCTTCAACTTGCTTGAGATAAATAGACTTTAATCAACATTGTAAACACCAAATGAGTTACAATAATAATGCTCAAGCCCTAACCCTTAAAGGTACACCTATCTCTTGCAATTAGAGTTGGGTCATGAAGAACAATGTCAAATCATCTCCTTCATCCATTTGGGCATCCCAAACTAAAGTCATAACTCAACCTTTATTCTGAAGATATCTCCAAAGTGTATTCTCAAAGTCGGTGCCCAAAAGAGGGCCCACTTAACTCAGCCATCTAAAATATCTTAACATGCAAAGGAGTTAATTCCAAGAAGTCAACTTGGGCACCCAAGGTGGGTCCAAGTTAATTCTTGTTAACTGAAAAATTTCTCAACACCATTCATGCAAAACAATGAGCACACATAATCCTCCATCCGTTAACTAAAATTAGTCCCTGTTATCTGTCATGCAACTCAATTTATATCCATGCATTCCAAATTAACTGAAGTCAACTAGCATTCAAGCATTCAACTAAAACTAACTAAAGATAAATGAACTGAACTGAACTAAACTGAACTAAACTGAACTGAACTAATTTGAACTAAACTAAACTTCAACCCTATTTTATAGGTACTCAACATGCATAAATCAAAATCCCTATTTTTTAGGAACCTAGGATGCATTCTTGAAGTATACTCAATTCATCAACCAGTTAACTGAACTCAAGGTGAGTGTCACCTCCCATGTGGGCACCCATGTGCTCCTATTTTGTAGGAGCTAACTCCAAGGTGTCCCCACATGCTCCTAACATTTAGAATAAATTAAAAATGTCAATTAACATGATTATTTCATCAAATATTAATCTCTTCCTAATCTTAGTGTTGTTGAACACATTGCAAGGACTTAGGAGATACATGAAATAAATAATGTTTAGGATTGCAATTAAATGGCATCCTATTTCCAACATTGTCCCACTTGACATTATACATTGCAATTATCCTAAACAAGGAATCATTTAATATAAATCAAGTACATGAATCAAGGCCAATGGCCTTCCTGCACCACGAGAACTTCTCTATAGCATTGATTAAAGTGCCAACTTTCTTAATCAATACCTTTCCCAAGTCTCTGTAGTATCCATGAGTACTCACCAAAAAATTTCATGCCAACTTCAAATGCAACCTGCATAATCATGAAGCTCCAAGAAAATGATTAATACTCAAAACCAAAAATAACTACGTCCTCTTCAAATTTTATGAATATAACCATATCCTACCAAAGCTCCCACTGAACCATGATACCGAGCTATACATGGCAACAAGATAAACATCAAACCATCACTGTAAAAAAGCTCCCATTGTAACATGTAACCAAGTTATGCATGACATCATGATAACCATCTTCTAAATGAAGATTATCCATGGCCTCAACACAATCAAAGAAACTTTTGTTAACTATACACTTCCCAAAAGGTCAAGTAAAAAACCATAATCTTTAAACCAAGAAGATCAAACTTAAAGTAATCATCCCCATAACTGGAAATCAGCCCATAAACCATGTCATAACATCCCTCAAAATGAATCCTCCAAAACTAACTATTAATAGCTTAAGATCCTTATTTATGAAAGATAAAAGATATAACTCATGCTAAACCATCTTTAAATGAGTTTCCATAATCAACCATGAATCAAATCAATCCCATGAGAAATCAAAGCATGAAACATAACACATCTGAAAGATATAATGAGAAAATACCTCTCAAATAAAGAACTGTCGAGTCTATTGAACTCACGTTCAACCAAGGTGTAGGCTTCTCGGTATTTACTATTGAAAAAAACTTTTCTTACAAGTAACCATTCCAACATATATCTCTTACCATAAGAGAAATCAAGCCTCACCTAATTCTCTAAGTATCCATGAGGACCTATAACCAACCAATCCATGTGCTAAACTCCAAATGAAACACAACACCATCATGAAGTAATCAAGCAAATTATCAATGTACCCAATACAAAGAGAACTACTATGATCAATGTCAAAGCTCCAATCATAAATTAGGAACATAAACATGGCATACATGATATAAACATCTCCTCCAAGGAGATAACATGCATCATAACTTACATAAACATCATAGTCTCAAGAGAACAAGTACCAAGCCAAACTCTAAACTCGTATCAAGAGTAAACCATGACATAATAGAAACCACTATAAACCAAGAAAACATATCTCCATATCGCCTGAAGATAGCCTTACTAATGATGCATCCTCATCACTGCCAACAACTCCGATTGAACCATGGTACCGAGTCACACATGGCATTGTGACTACCACCCTTTGCATGAAGATCACTCTGTAACATCAAGAAAAGAGTTATCACAAACTATATTAGCTGAAATAACCAATGCACCATTGCTCTCATTTGAGGATTCCTCTGTAGAAGAATCAAAACTCTTTTTCTTGTTCTTACAATCCTTCTTCACATGTCCCAGTTTCCCATAGTTCCAACACTTTACCTTACTCTTACTAGGGTTTTAGACTGTTCTCTAGACTTACCCTTTCCTTCCTTGTCTCCCTTAGATTCCTTTTTATCAAGACTACCTTTCACAAATAAGGCATCTTGGGTTTCCATTTTAGACTTGCTCCTCATCTCCTCTGACATGAGAGTAGGAATTATATTGTCCATCTTCGGATCTGCACCACTACCACTGATAGCAACAATTAAATTTTCCCAAGACTGGTAAAGAACAAAGTAACAAAATGCATTTATCTTTAGCTTCTAGCTTTACATCTACAGATGCTAACTGACTCATAATGAAATTAAAAGCATTTAAATGATGTGCAACAGAATCACCATCTTTCATCTTTAAAGAATATAGTTGTCTTTTCAGATACAATTTATTAGTAAGGCTTTTAGTTTGATAAATATCACCTATCCTCTTCCATAAATCAAATGCACTCTTTTCATCTGAAACATTCAAGAGAACAACATCAGCAAGACATAATCTTATGGTTCCTCTTGCCTTCTTATCAAGCTTATCCCAATCCTCATCTAACATAGATGAAGGTGTCTTTGTCTTATTACCTACAACTAACCACTGATCTCTTTCTTCAAGGAGATCTTCCATTTTTAATTTCCACATCTCATACCCAAATCCATTGAACCTTTCAATATCTAAGTGAGAAGGAGAACCCATTGTAACAAAACTTATTTCCAAAATCAGCAAATAACAAAAATAATAAAATCTCCCACTAAGCCAAAAATCCTTCAATACTCTACCCAACCTCAGCTCTGATACCAAATGTTGAAAATTGAGCTGATTTATTAGCTTAATACTTTGTAAAAATTTAATATTTCTGATCTAAATATGCTTTTCCTTTGTTACAGATTCTTTATGGGTGATTATCTAATTAATCCATTTTACTTTTTGTAGAATGTAGACAGAAGTTGATAAAAGAAGTAGATAGGATATTAGAAAGATTACACAAGCATATACCGTGGAGAAAACCATTTCGAGTAAAAAACTCCACCAAGAATTAATCTATTATTCAATCTTTGAAGTAGATTACAATAGCTTCAATTCTTTCTTGAGAATGCCTCTTTTTCCTTCACCAAAACTTCTTCACAACCTGCAATTAAAACTCACACACTCTCTCTTCAACTTGCTTGAGATAAATAGAATTTAATCAACATTGTAAACTCCAAATGAGTTACAATAAAAATGCTCAAGCCCTAACCCTTAAAGGTACACCTATCTCTTGCAAGTAGAGTTGTGTCATGAAGAACAATGTCAAATCATCTCCTTCATCCATTTGGGCGTCCCAAATTGAAGTCATAACTCAACCTCTATTTTGAAGATACCTCCAAAGCGTATCCTCAAAGTCAACACCCAAAAGAGGGCCCACTTAACTCAGCCATCTAAAATATCTTAACATGTAAAGGAGTTAATTCCAAGTAGTCAACTTGGGCGCCCAAGGTGCGTCCAAGTTAATTCTTGTTAATTGAAACATTTCTCAACACCATTCATGCAAAACAATGTGCATGCATGATCCTCCATCTATTAACTGAAAGTAGTCCCTATTATATGTCATGCAACTCAAGTTATTAGCCATGCATTCCAAGTTAATTGAAGTCAACTAGCATTCAACTAAAACTAACTGAAGATAACTGAACTGAACTGAAATTCAACCCTATTTTATAGGTACTCAACATGCATAAATCAAAATCCCTATTTTGTAGGAACCTAGGATGCATTCTTGAAGTATACTCAATTCACCAACCAGTTAATTGAACTCAAGGTGAGTGTCACCTCCCATGTGTGCACCCATGTGGTCCTATTTTGTAGGAGCTAACTCCAAGGCATCCCCACATGCTCCTAACATTTAGAATAAACTACAAATGTCAATTAACATGATTATTTCATGAAATATTAATCTCTTCCTAATCCTAGTGTTGTTGAACACATTGCAAGGACTTAGGAGATACATGAAATAAATAATATTTAGGATTGCAATTAAATGGCATCCTATTTCCAACATAGACTAGTGTAAAAATTAATGGCCAGACTCTTAATAGACCTTATTCTTGGAATTAGTCTTATTGATTTTCAATATCAATAAAATAAAGTATATATTTTCATATAAATAAACTATGGATTATCTAACTCCTAGTATAGTAAAATAAATTTTTTGAGCTTAATGAATCATAATTTATATTTTCCTTGACATCAACTAAGCTTTAACCTCATAATCCATTTAATCATAATGATTAATGCAACTATATCGACGTATTTTGTTTGCATACTTCATGATTTTATACACAAAGTGCAATAAATGAGATATTTACAAAATATAAAAAAATTATGTTATTTAATGTCATTCTATCACAATTAAAATAAGACATTATTTGATTACTCAATTTAATAATCCTTCTCATTGATGAGATTAGCTTACCTATCATTTATATTAACTACTAAGAAGAAAATGTTTGGGAGAGTCTAATTGACTCACATATAAATTGTTGAATCCCATTCAAGGCTATAAAGAGTAATCTTGGCCTAAACAATGCCATAGATCAAGATTTATGATTTATATAGGAATCACAATAAAATAAATAGACCAACCAACTAAACCCTTGGCTTACTTAACTCATTCCTAGCATTCAAGGCAAGACAAGTATCATATTAAAACAATTCTCAACACACATAACAAGATGAAAGAGACTCAAGGATTTAAATTCATAAGACTATTCCATTCTTGAAAGTGACTTAATATAAGTGTCCGTTTAATTACTCTTATCTTACATAAGATGGCCAAAGACATTTGACCCAGTCACTATATCCTATTGACTTGAGGGGAAAATAATAGTTTTCTCAGTTATTAGATTGGATTATATGTGTCCAAAAATGATACTTATATTTATAGTGAATAAAAAGTAAAAATAATGAGTCATAGACTATATAATCCTCCCATGACCTCTATACCATAGCCAGAGCTCTAACCAAATTATCATATAAGGAAAAATCTTTCAAGCCATGTGGCCAAGGATAATATGAAACCTATGGTTAAAACGACTCCCTTGAGATAAAATCATATCAATATAAAAAGATATTTTAAATAAAGATCCCTATATTCTCAGTCATACATTTGCAAGGTTTTACTTGTCAATACTAGTGAAAGACTATAGATATTAAGCACTTAAATGAAAATATGATTACAAGTTACACACAACAAATCTATTGAAAATACCTTATAAATTTGCATGCAAATGAAATCGATAGGGGGTAAGCCAATTTCACACCTAGGGGAAACCTATGCAGAAGCTCTAGAACAAGTTAAGTAGTAGAATTTCTGCCAGATATTGAAGTTAGAAATTCTCTGGTAAACATGCATGTGAATCGTGGATGCATAGAATGCGCATAACTTTTTTAAAAGAATGCCTCAAAGAAAGGCAATATCATGGAATGTAATGGTTGTAGGATACAAAAAAAAATTATCTATTGAAAAAGGTCATAGAAAAATAAATACGATTGGTTGGTATAAGGCCAAACTCCTCAAGCTTTGCCAACATCCTACACGACTTTAGGTAAGGATGTTGAAATTTTGTAGATGTTGCAGTTGCGAACACACTAGTAAACATGCATGAAAAAATTAGGGAATGTCTTAAAGAGATAAACATGCATGCAAATAGTTTGATAAAATGTCTCAAAGAGATAAACATGCATGATGATTATGAACACATACAGCTTCATATTGATCATGTTTATTTTGTGAGAGTATTTAAATGCTTAGACATAAATAAAATGCATAGAGCTACTGCTTTGTTTCCCAAATAGTTTGGAATACCAAAATAAAATATGGAATAACAAAACAAATAGATTGGAGACACATAACTGGGCATGCAAACTTTTTCTTCTTCTATTAGCCAAAAAAAAACATTTACGAAATGATTTCAAACTTGAAATTACAAACTACTAATGACAAAATTGACTTGTAGCAATCTGGAGTTGCACTCACAAACTTACAACAATGTGGAGCTTCTTAGAGCTCTCTCTACTTCCTATTCGTCTGGGGCTATATGTTGCTCCCTGCACACACTGTAGCTAACTATAGCTATTTGGAGCTATCTGCTACTCCTCACACACATAGAACAATCTAGAGCTATCTGTTGCTCCTTGCACAAGTTCTACACTTTATTCACAAAAAATTCTTTGTTGGTGCTACTGTAACTTCAAACTTCTTGTTGCTTACTTGGAACTCTCACTTAACTAACTACTACATTCCTTATTTTTGTATATACTTGTCTTCTTCCAAAATTCCCTCTCAAAATGCAAACTTACCTAACACTATAAATTCTAGAAATTCAAATTTTCCTACCACAATAAATTTTGAAGTTAGGAGCAGAACAAGGATGAAGATCCCAAAAAATAACTTGTCGTTGAAAGCTCCTAACAGGTAGGTGACATAGGGGAGTTGACGTGAGAAGATGCACAGTCAAAAAAAATTAAATATTTCCAACACTCTCCCTTTGAATGAACCGTCAAACAACATCATTCTTCATACAAATCAACACCTGAATTTCTTCTTAGGCATTCAAAGCAATCTCTACTCAATGGTTTGGTAAAAATTTCTACAAGCTACTGCTCATACCTACAAAATTTCATTTTGATTTCACCTTTCTCAACTAATTCTCTTATGAAATGATACCTGATTTCAATGTGCTTGCTTCTTCCTTAAAAAATTGGATTATTTGTCAAAGCTATTGATGAAACATTGTCACAAAATATAGTTGTTCCATCCTTTTTTTCTTCCTTCAAATCTACTAAGGTCCTCCTTAGCCAAATAGCTTGGCATGCTGTTGAATTTTGTACTATATACTCAGTCATAGCTGTAGATAGGGAAACTATGGGTTGTTTCTTGGAATTGCATCAAATGACTCTCGAGCCCAAGTGAAAGACATATCCATATGTGCTCTTTCTATCATCCACACTCCCTACCCAATCACTATTTGTGTAACCAACTAGCCCAAAATCATTTACTGCACTATACAAAATACCATATCCTTTGGTTCCATTCACATATCTTAGATTCTTTTACCCGCTTGCCAATGTGACTCTTTTGGAGTCTCCATAAATCTAGAAATTAGACTTACACTATGCATTATATCAGGACTAGTTGTTGTTAAATACACCAAGCTTCCAACCAAACTCTTATACATGGTTGGAATCACATTTTTGTTGCAATCTTCCTTTCTCAACTTCAAACCTATGGTTTTTGGTGTGGGGAAAGGTTTGCTATCTTGCATCCTAAACCTCTTCAAAATATTTGTTGCACACTTTTCTTGAGAGATAAATATACCATCATCCATTTGTTTTACTTCTATGCCTAGAAAATACCTTAAGAGACATAAGTCTATCATTAAAAATTCTCTTTTCATGTCCTCTTTAAAATCAACAATGAGGAAATTATCATCCCCAATGAAAACTAAATCATCAACATACAAGACAATAATTAAAATCTTACCATCAGCTGCATTGATGTAAAGAGTGAGCTCACCATCGCTTTTTCTAAAGCCATTGCTCAAAAAATATGAGTCAATCCTATTGTACCATGCTCGTGGTGCTTTCTTTAGCCCATAAAGAGATTTATTCAGCCTGTATACCTTGTTTTCTTGACCCAAAACTTCATAACCAGGTGGCTGCTCCACTTACACTTATTCTTTCAATACTCCATTCAAGAAGGCAAACTTCATGTCTATTTGATACACCTTCCACTTGTGTTGGGCTGCAATTTCTATGACTTCCCCCATGGTTTCCATCCTTGCAACCAGAGCATATGTCTCATCATAATCTCTCCCAAACTGTTGTTTATATACCTTGACAACTAATCTTGCCTTATGCCTCTCTATTCTTTCATCAACTTTTCTTTTCGTTTTATAGACCCATTTCACTCCAATTAATTGCTTGTTGGGAGGAAAATCAGTTAGCTCCCATGTTCTATTCCTCCTATTGCATCTATCTCCTCATCCATGGCTTCACACCATTTCTTTTCTTTCACAACATCCTCAAAATAAATTGGATCACTATGAGAAAATAATGCAAAATTCATACTTTCATCAAACTCTTCATCATAACTTTCATTTTGGTATATCTCCCTTAGACTCTTGGTCTTTCTTAGCGTTAGAGATGTGAGAGTGGGGTCTGAAATTTTATGACTATTGCTGCTTTGTTGAGAAAACCCTACTCGGACCTATCTGGAGCTCTCTATCTATGTCTATGTAGTAGTTTGGATTAGTTTGGAACTATTAGGAGCGACTGCGGGCTCCATAACATCATTTTGTTGAACTTCATACTCTTTCTCTTCATTAATCAAAGCTATCAAGAGTAGTATGGAGCTATCAAGATCTGTCAGGCCATCCCATGACTCATCCTCTAAGAACTCCATGTCTCTACTGATAACAATTTTCTTGGTGACTAGGTTATACAACTTGTAGGCTTTGGACTCTTCACTATAGCCCATGAAGATGAAATTCTCACCCTTGTCATCCAACTTTTGTCTCTTCTCTTTTGGCACAAATGCATATGCCACACACCCGAACACTCTCAAGTTCTCAATCGTCCACTTGCATTTTTTCCATGCCTCTTGTGGAATCTTGTCACAAACTACCTTTGTAGGACTTCTATTTATCAAATATATTGTTGTTGCTATAGCTTCACCCCAATATTCATTTGGGAGTCTCTTGGATTTAAGCATGCTTCTTTCCATCTCCATAATGGTTATGTTTTTCCTCTTAGACACTCCATTTTTCTGTGGAGTATAGGCTGTTGTTAGCTCCTTCTTAATGTCATGTTGCTTGAAAAATTTCACAAACTGATTGGAGGTATAGTCTCCCCCTCTATCTGACCTTAGGACCTTGATGAAATGTATACTCTCATTTTCTTCCCGGGCCTTAAACATGTTAAACTTGTCAAATGCTTCAAATTTATGTTGTAAGAAATAAACCCATGTCTTATGACCATAATCATCTACGAAGATCAAAAAATATTGGATCTTACCAATAGAAATTGTTTTCATAGGGCCACAAAAATTAGTGTGCACCAGCTCTAATGGTGTTCTTTCCCTTCTAGAATTGCACAATTGAAAGGGTTTCCTATGTTGCTTTCCTAAAATGTAGGCTTCACATCTATCACAAGGCTCTACTATGGTTGGTAAACCTCCAACCATTCCCTTATTTGAAAAAATATTCAAACCAACATAGCATAAGTGTTCATACCTGAGATGCTTTTTGATGCCTAAAACATAACCTTATGGGGAACTCAGTTAATAGGGGGACTAATTGCGCTAAACTGAGTAACTTACAGGTTTTAAAGAAGTCAAATCTTCATTCATTGGGGGTTGAAAAGGGAAAAGGAAGTAGCTATACAAAAATGAAATCTAATATTAAGGTGATACACCAATATTCGAAGTAAATGAGCACAAGAAATCTTCCTTTTGGGTGAGATTTGAAGGCTCGTTCAATAGTCTATATGCCCCAAAATAATAGAATACAAAGATGAAATTATAAAAAAGTTAATCAAATAGCATAATACAACTTCTATATGCATTCACTAAACATGAAGAGTATAAAACATGATCTGAACAACAAAATTATATTGAAATCATAAAATCTTGTAGATAAACTACTCATTACTGTAAACTTAGAACAATATAATGTTTTATCAAATAAATAATAAACATAAAGGATAAATAGATTGGCACAATCTATAAGTCTTAATACATAAAATGAAAATAATACAAAGGCTGAGTATCTTCGTGTGCTTTTTTCTATGTATTTTCGGACCCTATTACAAAGAGGCGCAACTCTATTATAGATTTTTCCCACCGCCTGGAAGCGGATAACATAAAAGATTCCCAGGCATGAGCCATGCCACTCCTAGCAATGATTTCCCAAATAGACGCAACTAAAACATCCCCAAACTACATGTGGTTGTCTCGAACAAACTATGCCCTTTCTCAAATGATGGCTATGGTACGAGAATGGAACTAGGGAAATTCTCTTGAGGAAATGTGTCAACCGCTTGAAGAGTTAGTTAGGACATGTGGTGAAGAGACGTGGCTCATCACTTGAATATGCTTTCCTTGTGATGACACATGACACGGTCTTTGCTTCAAGCCTTAACTGTGGGGTCCAACAAAAAGATTCTAGTGGAAGATGCAGCGTAGCACCTAGGCGGATCATGGAGATGAAGCAAGGAAAATAACTCAAGAAGGTGTATGTTACCGATGTGGTGCAAGAGGACAAAAGTGCTATCAAAAGGGAGCCCAGAGACAAAGAAAAGATATAAGGCATGGGCGGAGACCGATGCAAAACCAAACAAAATATACCCAGAGGGAGCTTGGAGGATTATTTAAATCCACAACTTTTGGTGACTAACAAGGGGCATTTTTCTTGTGGAATGAGAACTGAAAAATATTTGTTTCATGACTAGAGCCATATCTATTGGGAAATATTTAGAGCTTTGAAAGGGAGGACTACATAGGCATCCAATTGGCCTCAGATGGAATCAATAAGGCATTCAAATTCTCTTGTGCCTCATGCAAATCAATAATTTCCTTGAATGGTAGCTCCACAGAGATCTCGGTCCCAAAATCCATCTGGAAAAGAAGTTGCATTAATGGATGGATGGCACCTTCAATATCTGTCATCATGGGAGGTTGATCGAATAACTAGAAAGTAGATAAATTCTACTACTTTTCTTCGATGTTTGCTACAATATGCTCTACTATGGTCACCAACTGGTCAAAGAGAAAAGGAGAGGGCAAGCCCATCTGAGTCAAATGAGAAAATTGCATGCGTATATGATTCATAGTTAGACTCAGTGTGGCCAAGCAATTGTTAGATTGGAGGATCGTTGCGTGATAATGGATGAATTCCATAGCCTTTTTAGCAACCGACCTCCAGTCATCTATTCCTGCCTTCGCCAAGTCTACATTCATCACTGTGTACAATTTTCCTAGTAAATGTTGGGCATCAGGCACCTTTTCAACAATAAATTATGGGACCTGCTCAATTATACTACGCACCTCTCTGCTTAAGTTCACTGCATCCACCATGAATTGTAGTGCAGGTTATAGGGATAGACAGAAAGATTTAACCCTGTCTTAGAAGGAGACATATAATTGTTATACCACCGAGAGAAGATCTACTTGAGGAACAAAGGGCTAGGAAGGAATTTTTAAAAGATTCATCTCAACCTCCTTTGACCTGAATTCTTCCATCAACTCCTTGATCTTCTTGTCGAATGCGGTGAGCTATTCTAGTAGAGTTTTTAACTCTACATCTTTACCTTTTAGTAGCTCCTTAGCTTAATTTTGGGCTTCACATTCTTTTTCTAGAGAGACATTCATCTCTCGGATCTCCATTTCAAATTGAGCCTATTGGTCCTGAAGCTCTTTATCGTTCTACTACATTTCACTCTCCACTCGAGATAGTTGGTCTTGAAGCTCCTTGTTCTTTTGCTGCATTTTACTCTCTACTCAAGTCAACCGGTCTTGAAGTTCCTTGTTCTTCTGCTACAAATTAGCAACCAGGTTTGCATCCCGAGACTCGAACTTTGCAAGTTCCTCCTAGAGCTTGGCCTTTTCCATTTGTGCTTTTTGATACAAGCATGTGATTTTTTCATCCTTAGCCTTTTCTTTCTTCTGCAGGATCTCCACTCTTTATTTGACATTCTTGAGCTCTTCTTCCCTCTTGGTCAATTGATGACTACACTCCAAAAATTCCATAGTCACAACCTATTGTATTTCCTCCATTAGTTCAACTTTTTCCTATGGCTGGGCCTGGTGTATATTGAGCCCTATGGTGTGGAATGTGTAATCTTTGAGATGAATCTGCCATCGAGGTTTGATGGTTTTGGGCATCATGGATGCAAAGGTTATCATCCCTTGGTCCTCATTAAAGAGGCTTTGCACGAATGGATCGGCTAGACTCGTGACATACTTTTCTTTTCTTTTTTGGGATCTCCTAGCTAGCGCCATTTTAGACATGCTAATTTTCCCAAAGAATTTTGATGGTGACAAAATTTGTTAGCTGACAAAGGGTGCATCGGGAGGAAGAGAAACAAGGAAATAAATCATCATGGATTAAGATGATGTTCTCTTTGACCAAGTGACTGCTTATGGATAGAAAGGGGAAATTTTATGTGAGGTTGTGGTGAAAAGGACAATGATGAAAGAACTCACAAGGGGTGATGGCGAGGGTCATGGAGATGCAGAGGACATAATTTTTTGGGAAAGATAGGCTAAATTCGACGCTGTGAAAGAAAAAGGGGTTGTAAGAGAGGGCTATGATTGGGCCCCGAAAAAAGATGGCATGACCTGCGAGGAAGAAAAAAATACCTGATTGATGGGTGGAAAGGAAGAGAGAGGAAACCTCTATAGGTGCGGAAGAAAAAAATAATATGTGGACACTTGAGGTAGTTGGAGACACAGACACAACTAGGTTAACTAAAGACTGAAACATGAGAAGAGGAGAAGAGAAAAGTACTTATGTCACTGAAGACTTCAAACCTTGGCTCATTGTTTACGGAACTTGCAAACTTTCTCCTGGTGCGATATTGGTGTGTATCCTCTTCTCGGGTGGAAAATTGTCCAAGTCCATGACTTCTTAAGATTTTTGAGTTGCTCTAGGTCTCTTAGTGGCCTATGTATATGATCACGTGAATACAATATGGGATAAAATTACTTGTGCTTTTAGTGGAGTTTTGCTGAGCCCTTCCACTACTCCACCTCTCTATATTTGAGCCTTGCTCAACTTTCTGGCCTTTATTATCAAAGCTTCTTGCTCCAATTCCAATTCTTCATCTTCCTTAGCATTAGTGTCATCATGCTCTCTATTCTTGAGATCGTCAAACTTCTCATCCATATCCGAATCCTGAAACATGGCCATAAGACATTTGGTCTCCTACTGATAAATCTAGAAGTCAGCAATCTTCCCCTCACTCCACTGGTTCCTGACTAGTTCATTATAGAGGGTGGCTCTGATTTTGCATTTGTCACTAGCTTTGGCTAAAAGGTAATAAAAAGATAGCCATGGTGGCCTCCCCATCTCTGAGGGAATATAGGCTAACTCTATAAAGAGAGTATGATTCCTAGACAATGGACTTTGTTGAGCCTCCCAGTAGGGACAGGAGCTATGAGTCACCTTGATGACAAGATCTGTTAAGTCATCTTCAGGATTGTAATTCCATTTCTCACAGATCAACACCAACCCCAGATGAGAAAGCTTCACAAATAGAATACTTTTTGTCTATTTATTCTCCATCATTATTGTACCAAAGCTTAAAGGGCATCGGAAAAATCCTTTATGATGATCTCTCAAATAAAACTTGTTGTCAATAATGGACAGCTTACTAAATACTTCAAGGGCCAACACCCTATTTGTTACACAAAGTGGGAGTTGGAATGGTTCCTCAGTAAAATTATGCATCCTAGCAAATGAAAAGTCTTCTCCGAGGAACTAGTCAGAGGGAGGAACAACAATTTTCATCCACCTTACTTTCTCAACGAAGAAATGAAAACAACCAACCTGACCATCTTTATCAAAATCTTATAATATTGGCATAAAAAATGACTTAGAAAATGCATAATAATCATGAGTCATAGAAAGGAGATGGGTCCATGTAGAAACTGGTTTCCTCACTCCATTTTCATCAAAAATGGAAAAATCCATATGCTCTTTAAAGAAGTTAAGGTTTTGATGTAAAATCATATGAGTGAGAAAAGAGGAAAACCTGAATTTATACTACATGTGATACTCCTTGAAATGGTGCAACATTTCCTAAACAATAGCCTCTGTGAAGTCATACCACAATAGGGAATGTTGTTTTCTTAATTGGAAACCCATACCCATTTGAAATTCTTGCACTATATTGTGGATGTCCAGGCTGCAAACAAAAGCCAACAACGAGAAGACGTCTTTTATGTCTGAATTGAAACTGATGTTCCCAATCAGAAGTTGAGGTGCAAGCTTATCTTGCTTGGGCCTTTTTGTTTCATAATTGTAAAAAATCTGGGCCTAGGTTCTACTCTTCTAGTTGTTGCTAGTTTGTTTATGGTGAACCTATCAAGCCCATCTAAAATATATCTCGTAGGGATACATAGCATATCCTGAATAGTGTAAATGCCAATTACTACTCTCAAGTTCCAACCTTCTATGGTTCCCATGTCTGGTTTGAAATTTTGGGTGCATTCGTGAACCGACTCTAGGTAGTGATGCACTAAGGGAACCATATACTATGGAAGCCCATAGAACCATAGCTTATACCCCAAAGAATCTTCGTCTTTAGTCTTGACCTATTTCATTCTTTCATAGACTGCTTCCCTAAGAGTTTTAGGGTTGGTTTTGAGCTCAGGCTCGTAGACATTGTCCCAATATTCTACTATTTGGAGCTTGTTTTTGTGAGCAGTCTTCTGAACAATCTTTATGTGAGGCCACATTGGCTTTTCTGGCATCCCTATCGAGGCATAAGATATATCACTAAAAACATTGGCCATTGGTGCTACCAGAATGGCATTTGATAAGCGTCTAACCATCTCTTCTTGTGCTACCATCTCAGGAATTTTTTCCATCTTTTGACTCTATAAAACTTTTGCAAATTCTTAACCTCTCACTATAATTCACACTTGGATTCCTTCTTAGAAAACTATTTACTCAACCTTCTTCGCAACATTCTTCTTTTGCATGCAATATTAACCTTTCTAAAACTAAAGTTGGAAGCAATAGATGCTTTTTGAAATAAATTTGGCATGTACCACCAACTCATCTGTTCATGCGAAATGAATTCCTAACCTTTGGAAAACACGTTAATTTATAATGATGATTAGTCATCATGTCCTACAGCGCCACCCTTTTGGAACTTGAGCTGGAAATTAAAGGCATATGAATTGTTGGTGTAATTAAATATTTTGTACCTTTTCCTAGGTCATAATTACACCTTAGTTAAGTTTACTTAGGGACCACATAGGAGTTGTTGGAGAATTTCCACCTTTGGTGGACTTATCATGTTATCACTCTATCACCTCCACCTTTCATGGACATATCATGTGATTAGGTTTCCACCTTTTGTGGTAGATCCACTATTTGTGGTGGTTATCACATTATCACCTTTCCACTTTAGGTGGAGTGATAACTTTTCATTGTTGTCTCATGTCATAAGATTATGAAACTTATGCACTCCTATGTTCTCACCTTGGCTATATAACCAAGGGGTCTCTCATTGTACACACATTGAAGCATTATCATTGACATTGAATACAGTTTATTCTTGTCATATTATTTTCTCTCTTCTTTGTGCTTTCTATTTGGTCCGTAGATCTTGGCATCCATAGCCAATTCTAACATGGTATCAGAGCATGTTTGATTCTAACATGGTATCAAAGTGGGTTGGGTGCCATTGGAGAGTCTTTTTCTGAAGAGAGGTACCAGATTTGGGGAGGTTCCATTTTTGGCTTTTTATTGCAGGTTTATATCAGGGCTTGTTGGTGCAAATCTAAGCTCACCATTGCATCCAGAAGGTTTGAGAAAGTTTATTTTGCCTTTTGTTTCATCCAAATCGGACATACGAGGCCAAATCTAAGAGGGTTTGAAGCTGCATTGTGGTTGCCAGATCCAAAAGGTAGCTGCATTTTTGGAGCATTTTGGGTCAAATCCGACCCTGCCATCGCGTCCAGAAGGGCCAAAAACCCTAAGATGGACTGTCCAATCGTCCAAATCGGAGAAAGTCATTTGGTGAGGAAATTTTTTTTTGCCCGAAGAGCCGTATGACCCCCCAGGTCATCATCATTGTGCGACGGTACGATTTTTATTAAAAAATTAAATTTAAATCCGTCAAAATTTTTTTGAAAAAAAAAATCATTTTAAACAAATTGTATTGAATTTTTTTCGAAAAATAAAAAATAAAAAATATATATTAGTGTACCTGCGGGTACTGCATAGTCCGCAGAGTACCCGCGGTACCCTTGGCTGCACAGGTGGTACGAGAAGCTGCCACTTGGCGGGCTTCTATTTGCCTCGCAAGCCCCCTCACATCACTGTCAACCCGCATCCATTCCTGACAGGCGCTCACCCCAGCGGCAGGCTCTTATTTCATCGGCATCCGCAGGTCCCATTTCTCTGGGTGGTCATATCAACAGATTCTGACGGAATCTACCAGATTCTGGTACAAAATCAAAATCCAGCGGCCCTTACGAATTCCGGCCATTTTTTTTGGTAGAGTTCTTTTTTCGGCGATGGGCGGGAAACCGTCAAATTTAACCTCATAGGTTGGTGACATCAGTTCCACATCAGCATGCATTCAGAATTTCTTGACCCCCTCACGGATGAGCTTTTTGATTTTGCAGTTCAACTTCAGAGGCTCATATCTTGCTCAATTTGGCTCTTTTTTTCAAGCAATTTTTTTTTATTTGGGCTAATTTTTCATGATCTTCATAGTGGTGCAATAATTTTTTGGTTTTGGCTTCTGGTTTTTCCAGAAATTTCAGATTCTCACAGGTATTGCTGCTTCGTCCTCATTTTGGGCACTTTGGGAGCTCATAACTTGCTCCTACGGTAACATTTTTGAGTTCCGTTTTTTTTTAAAGTGCATGATTTTTCCTGTACTTTACAGTGGTATGATCAGATTTATCTCATCTACTGTAATTTTTTCACTATGAGTTTGTGGCCTATTTTGGCATCTGCATGTACCAAGATCAAAGTCCACTTTGCTTTTTTTGGCAGTGGCAACTGTAAATGCACTAAATATAAAGTGCCAAGCTCATATATTGTTGGGGGGTTCTTTGGTTGAGTGAATTTGGGGGGGATTCTTCTTGTGGTTGTGGTTGCATTCCTCTTGATTTGTGTTCTTGTTTCATCATGGAGCCATCTACAATTCCACTTCTAACACCTTACAACTATCCTAAATGGAAATCAGAAATGAACAAATTGCTAAGAGTAAAAAGATTGTATAGGATAGTTCATGGGCTTGATGGTGAACCACAAGATGATGAACCTAAAAAGAATAAGTGGTTGAATAGTTGTGAAGAAGCCATTGGCTATTTGTGCTTGTATGTCTCTCTTGAGTTG
>CM021103.1:364767929-364852817 GCA_007115665.2 Sequoiadendron giganteum
TTTTTGGCCCCCATCTTTTTGTACCCACCCATAGCTAATGTGAGATGACCTAGATGATATGATAATTCTCTCAAGATAAATTTTCAATATGAAATTAACTTAGCTATGAAAATTCTAGGTGATGAATGTGAAGGATGAAGGGTTATTTTATAGGTTTCAAGAAATTATATCAATGATATAGATTAAGAGGTGATAATTTGAGATCAAAGGCTGAGAATACATGTGGGGAATTAATAAATTAAATTCATTGAACCTGCTAACATTTACTTGAGTATCAAGGATGAAAGCCTCATTCAGGAGGGAATTTGTCATCACCAACTACTAAGCTGTATATGTAGCATGCACACCTACATCCTAATTATCCATGGGGTCATAACCATAGGGCAACTTGCAAGCCTAACAAATATGGGGTGGAACCCTACTCCTTGAAGTATTCCTTGAATCATGTTGTGTTGTAGGACTAGCATGCTCTATGATGCTCTAGGTCAAGGAACTAAAGGATTATAGTGTCTCAACCTCAACACTCTCCTTCACAACAAAAGTGATAGCCACATGCTCAAAGGCTAGTCTAGCGAGTGCTCATCTCATTGGCCATTGTGGGTCAAGACCTGGCCCTAGTCTATCATGTGTTGACCCCCTACCTCTACCCTAGATGTCTTGTATATCAAAATATTTTGACACTTCATTAAGGAAAAAATCATAGTAGAGTTTCCTCAAAAAATATTGTGGGACCTCATTATTGTTCCATGGAGGATGGTCAAAAACCATCCACCACCTTTTCCAAAAATGTTTCTTTATCCCTTGGTGGTTGCACCAATGGACAGGGAACCTCTTGCTTGTAGGGTATATAGGTTGATTTGTTCATGGGTTTGTGAAAAGGGAACACAAGTCAAATTTGTAATTTGTAATTTTTGACTTGTTTGTAAGATAACTTATCTGCATAGAATTGTCTAAACTCTCTCCTCTTATCTGACCAAGTAGAGATTTTCTTGCTAATTGAATCTACATTTGATAAAATAGATTCAATATATTGAGAAATTTCGGCTCTATGCGAGGTTGAACTTGTAGGATCTTTCAAACTTGCAATTATGTTCTCATTTTTTTCTCAATTTTCCCCATTAAATTTTCTTGTGTTTCGACCCCGGGGCCATATTGAGGAATTAATGAGGTGTTTGTTGTTGGGGTTGTTCTTCATTAGGTTTTTGGTGTTGAGGTGATTGAGGATTTGAGGATTTTGAGGAGAAATAGGTTGATTATCAATTCTTATAAATTAAAGAAATTTACATAAAAAAACCACTTAAATCTACATATTTAGTAATAAATTCACACAAAAAAACAAACAAAACATACTCCTTTGACCTCCCCAATGTCGTGGCAGAATTTTTATGAAGAATAAATGATGATTTGGTGAATAATTTTGCCTCCAATAACATGATCATTCTCTCAAGGGTTTGTAGGCCGCGAGTTTGCAAGAAAATACAAAAATAACAAATGATAAATGTTTTTTTTTTTGTTATATAGAGCTATAACATGCTCAGGTTATAACGTGAGTGCATTATGGCCTTGGTGCTGCTAAGCCTTAGGCTTGAAAATAACAAGCCATAATGTGAGCATGTTATAATGTACTCGTGTTATGAATTTTTAAAAAAAATTAAGAATTTTGGCCACTTTTTGGCCCCCATCTTTTTGTACCCACCCATAGCTAATGTGAGATGACCTAGATGCTATGATAATGCTTTCAAGATAAATTCTCAAGATGAAATTAACTTAGCTATGAAAATTATAGTTGATGAAAGTGAAGGATGAAGGGTTATTTTATAGGTTTCAAGAAATTATATCAACAATATAGATTAAGAGGTGATGATTTGAGATCAAAGGCTGAGAATACATGTGAGGAATTGATTGCCTAATTAACTAACTACAATTGGTTATAGGATTCTAGTTAACTAGTTGCATGGGATATTGATTGAAGTGTTAAGTCAATTGATTGATCAGAAGAGTGGTCCATCAATATTAGTTGATTGAGAGAGAGTGTTAGTTAAGATTTGAGGAAATAAATTCATGATATAATTAATTAAGATTCTCATTTTACCTTGTCTTGGGGGCTCACCTAGTGAATGCCAAACTTCACTAGCCCATGTTTCCTTCTTGTTTGTGATTCACCTATAAAATATTACTTTTCTATGGTGTGAGTCATAAATTTCTTTTAACATGGCCACCAAGCATAACACAAATTTCTTGCTAGTGGATTTATGTGTTTCATGAGTGTTTAGCATAACACACCTTGCTAGCCTTGTTAAACCCATCATATTGTGTAGAAACCTAGCATAAAATAGTTTGATAGCTAGTAGATCCATGTGGCTCATGAGTGATGTGGAATAACACAACTTTCTAATCCTCATGGGAGAATTCCTTTATTTGATGGATGACGTTTGGTATTTGAGACCATTTAAGATTGCGGTCTCTTTGCCTTACCGAATTGAATCTTTTAGTACTAATTTTGTGTTTTCTCATGTCTTATTTGTGTTTACATCGTGTTTTTTTCATTTCACCATGATCTTGTGTTCCATCATACCATGAGTTTTCATCGGGTATGCTTCATGTTTTTTGGCATGTATGTTATCTCGCTACATTTCATACATGTGTGTTCCTTTGTGCTCATGTCGGTTTTACATGGGATCTTGGATCTTGTGGGCTTGTGTACTCCCCCTAGATTATTAGTCATACCATCTCTTCAAAATTTGGACAATCAAACCCCTCTTGACATATATTTTTCTACTTTACTGTGAAAGTGAGCGTAAGTTTGTACCCTCACTAAAGTGGGGGCTAAATGTACCATCGTAAATTTTCACCCTTAAAAATTCCACTCTATGTTTCCCCCCCTTAATTTATAGGACCTAATTAAGCTCCCAGTTTCCTAAATTATGCATTTTGAGTCTCATTTTTCCATTTTCCAATAAATTACAATCCTTGAACAAATGCATTCATCTAACGCTTTTCTCCTAATACCTTAAATTCTAGAAAATAGGACTAGGACCCACACACCCAATGGATGCACTACCCCCCTACTTTTTTTCCCTCCACATTTGGACATGTCGGTGTTCAAATTATAACATTTGAATTTTTAGTTCTAAAGGTCGGCTATCGAGATCTAATTTTCAAGAAATTAAATAAATGTCTATAAATACCTAGTCTTTTCAATATTTTGAAACTAGAAGTGAAAGAATCTAGAAAGAGTTGAACATTAAGATCATTCAAGAGAAATTCAAGGGAAATATTTTAGAGATTTATTGCAGCAATTCAAGATCCAAAAATCATGTCAAAGTGTATCTAATTTCAGGTTATCATATGATCATTGTTTTGTGAAGGCTAACCCCTTTTATAGGTCTCCAAGCAATCCAAGCAATCAAGCAAGAAAGATCCAAGACCTTGAGGTCATGTGTATGACTTTAGTCCTTCAAGAAAGAGATTGAAGTTTGGTGAGTTGCATCACTTTGTGATTTCATCATTCCTTCCTATCATTTATCCATTTTATCATTGACATTATGATTTGTGCAAGTGGAAACACTTACATGGGGTTTAACTGAGGCAAGCCCGTAAATGGCACAACTCTTTACCTCTGTTTGAATGTATAGGTTTCAAGTTTGGAGAGGATTAAAGGAAGATTGAAGATAAATTGTTCATTGTTGCATTTGAAGCCCTACACCTTGTCAACTCATTGAAACTCACTTACAAAATTATCTGATGGTGTTCTAACAGATTTACAAGTGGAAACAAATATCTCAAATTTTTCATCATAGGACCTCAAAAATAGAGCAAGAAAGGTGTACAATGAATCATATGCCCTAGGGTGACTTTTTCCATGTATTTAGATAAATACCAACTTTTTTGAGTAGGTACGTAGTCTTCTACACTTCCTAGATCTGCTTGTAAACTATTGTTTATGTTTATAAATTATCATATTTGTAACTAAGGAAAAAAGTTAGAAAGCATGAAAACAAAGAACAATGTTACCAAATGTCCTCAACCTCCATGGATCACCTTCATTGCACCTTCTCCATTTTCTGTAAATAGATAATTGCCGTCAAAATTTTGATGAGCAACCTATGACTATGACAATGTCCAAAGAAAACTTTGAAGGATTCTAATCTAAAAGCTTCACAATGCAAGTATGCAACTATGAAGCAAGTTTAAAGTATGCAAAAATTAGCCAAAGCATGAAAATGTCTAAAGCCTGGAGTCAAGAGCTTTAGAGATGTCAAGAGATGTGCAAATGAGGCCAAAATTACCTTTTTATAGAAAAGTCAATTTTGGATGAATGGCCAAGATTGTTAGTTGAGAAATGCCCTAAGATCAATGGCTGAGATTAAATGTGACAATTAACAATTAGGATTAGGGAAGAATTAGGGTAAATTTTGAAATGAAGGACTAAGATTTATTTTTAGAAAAATTAAATCTAGAGAATCAAATAATGATTTAAAATTATTTGATTTTAGAGACTGAGTTTTCTTTTTGAACTAAAAATTAATTTAATTCAAAAGTGGTGGGGTCATGTGACAGTAAATAATGATCTTTAATTATTTACTTGGAGAGAAATTAGAAAGTGGATAATTTTAAATAAATGATTTTATTTAAAATTAAAAAAAAGCCAAAGTGGATAATAATTAAACAAATCAAAGAGATTTATTTAATTATAGAAAGACATGAGAAATTAATGATGTATTTAAATAAATAAATAAAGTTTATTTATTTAAATAGTCAAGTGACAAATTTAAATAGATGATTTTATTTAAAATTAGAAAAAGCCAAAGTGGATAATAATTAAATAAATCAAAGGGATTTATGTAATTATAGAAAGACATGGGAAATTAATGATGTATTTAAATACATAAATAAAGTTTATTTATTTAAATAATCAGGAAGAAATAATGGATAAAATAATAATTACATAAATTAGGGAATTTATTTAATTATGGAGGGACATAGGAAATTAGTGACGTATTTAAATAAAATAAATATAATTTATTTATTTAAATAGTCAAGAGGAATAAAAGATGTGAATTAATTAAATAATTGAGAATTATTTAATTAATGGTTGAATTTGAACCATAGGACATAATTAAATAAAGATGTTTGACATAGAAGAATGTGGTTTGTAGGTCTAGGCCATTTTTATGTGTCTATAATATTATAACATTTTTCATATTAGGGCACATACTCTAATTAGGTTAATAATAGAAAACCAATTCCAAATCATTCTAATCCTCAATAGGATGGAGATTCAGGTCTAATTGGCTCACCTTCATGGTTGAAAGTCAATCTACTCACCTTGTTGATCTCCATCTTAATGAAACCCTAGAAAGAGGCCTTGAATCCTATTGTTCTAAGCATTTATACTAAGTATCACCTTTTTCTATGTTTCAAAACTATAGATAAAAAAATTATCATATCCATCTTACTAATATATTGCTAAATAATGTCTTAATTATGTGGAACAATAATATATTGTGCATTTCAAAAAGTTATATTCTTAACTAGCTTCATAAGTATAAATGTTTATAAGGGAACCCACCATAATCTAATACTTCATTATTACCATTACATAATATAATGGCTAATTATGCTTTATTAGTGTAATATTTAGAATAATCAAAGTGTTTAAGCTTATATAACCAAACTCATTCTAGAATGAGGAATTTTAACTAGAGTTGGTGATACATTCATTATACACATAACAACAATAAATTGAATGTATAAAGAATCAATGATAGTACACTACAATACTACATAGGCATAGATTGTTGAAAATTGAGCTGATTTCTTAGCTTAATACTTTGTAAAACTTTAATATTGTTGATCTAAATATGTTTTTCCTTTGTTATAGATTCTTTGTGGGTGATTATCTGATTAATCCATTTTTATTGTTTGTAGAATGTAGACAGAGGTTGATAGAAGAAGTAGATAGGATATTAGAAAGATTACACAAGCATATACCATGGAGAAAACCCTTTTGGGTAAAAAAACTCCACCAAGAATTAATCTATTATTCAATCTATGAAGTAGATTATAATAGCTTCAATTCTTGCTTGAGAATGCCTCTTTTGCCTTCACCAAAACTTCTTCACAACCTGCAATTAAAACTCACACACTCTCTCTTCAACTTGCTTGAGATAAATAGACTTTAATCAACATTGTAAACACCAAATGAGTTACAATAATAATGCTCAAGCCCTAACCCTTAAAGGTACACCTATCTCTTGCAATTAGAGTTGGGTCATGAAGAACAATGTCAAATCATCTCCTTCATCCATTTGGGCATCCCAAACTAAAGTCATAACTCAACCTTTATTCTGAAGATATCTCCAAAGTGTATTCTCAAAGTCGGTGCCCAAAAGAGGGCCCACTTAACTCAGCCATCTAAAATATCTTAACATGCAAAGGAGTTAATTCCAAGAAGTCAACTTGGGCACCCAAGGTGGGTCCAAGTTAATTCTTGTTAACTGAAAAATTTCTCAACACCATTCATGCAAAACAATGAGCACACATAATCCTCCATCCGTTAACTAAAATTAGTCCCTGTTATCTGTCATGCAACTCAATTTATATCCATGCATTCCAAATTAACTGAAGTCAACTAGCATTCAAGCATTCAACTAAAACTAACTAAAGATAAATGAACTGAACTGAACTAAACTGAACTAAACTGAACTGAACTAATTTGAACTAAACTAAACTTCAACCCTATTTTATAGGTACTCAACATGCATAAATCAAAATCCCTATTTTTTAGGAACCTAGGATGCATTCTTGAAGTATACTCAATTCATCAACCAGTTAACTGAACTCAAGGTGAGTGTCACCTCCCATGTGGGCACCCATGTGCTCCTATTTTGTAGGAGCTAACTCCAAGGTGTCCCCACATGCTCCTAACATTTAGAATAAATTAAAAATGTCAATTAACATGATTATTTCATCAAATATTAATCTCTTCCTAATCTTAGTGTTGTTGAACACATTGCAAGGACTTAGGAGATACATGAAATAAATAATGTTTAGGATTGCAATTAAATGGCATCCTATTTCCAACATTGTCCCACTTGACATTATACATTGCAATTATCCTAAACAAGGAATCATTTAATATAAATCAAGTACATGAATCAAGGCCAATGGCCTTCCTGCACCACGAGAACTTCTCTATAGCATTGATTAAAGTGCCAACTTTCTTAATCAATACCTTTCCCAAGTCTCTGTAGTATCCATGAGTACTCACCAAAAAATTTCATGCCAACTTCAAATGCAACCTGCATAATCATGAAGCTCCAAGAAAATGATTAATACTCAAAACCAAAAATAACTACGTCCTCTTCAAATTTTATGAATATAACCATATCCTACCAAAGCTCCCACTGAACCATGATACCGAGCTATACATGGCAACAAGATAAACATCAAACCATCACTGTAAAAAAGCTCCCATTGTAACATGTAACCAAGTTATGCATGACATCATGATAACCATCTTCTAAATGAAGATTATCCATGGCCTCAACACAATCAAAGAAACTTTTGTTAACTATACACTTCCCAAAAGGTCAAGTAAAAAACCATAATCTTTAAACCAAGAAGATCAAACTTAAAGTAATCATCCCCATAACTGGAAATCAGCCCATAAACCATGTCATAACATCCCTCAAAATGAATCCTCCAAAACTAACTATTAATAGCTTAAGATCCTTATTTATGAAAGATAAAAGATATAACTCATGCTAAACCATCTTTAAATGAGTTTCCATAATCAACCATGAATCAAATCAATCCCATGAGAAATCAAAGCATGAAACATAACACATCTGAAAGATATAATGAGAAAATACCTCTCAAATAAAGAACTGTCGAGTCTATTGAACTCACGTTCAACCAAGGTGTAGGCTTCTCGGTATTTACTATTGAAAAAAACTTTTCTTACAAGTAACCATTCCAACATATATCTCTTACCATAAGAGAAATCAAGCCTCACCTAATTCTCTAAGTATCCATGAGGACCTATAACCAACCAATCCATGTGCTAAACTCCAAATGAAACACAACACCATCATGAAGTAATCAAGCAAATTATCAATGTACCCAATACAAAGAGAACTACTATGATCAATGTCAAAGCTCCAATCATAAATTAGGAACATAAACATGGCATACATGATATAAACATCTCCTCCAAGGAGATAACATGCATCATAACTTACATAAACATCATAGTCTCAAGAGAACAAGTACCAAGCCAAACTCTAAACTCGTATCAAGAGTAAACCATGACATAATAGAAACCACTATAAACCAAGAAAACATATCTCCATATCGCCTGAAGATAGCCTTACTAATGATGCATCCTCATCACTGCCAACAACTCCGATTGAACCATGGTACCGAGTCACACATGGCATTGTGACTACCACCCTTTGCATGAAGATCACTCTGTAACATCAAGAAAAGAGTTATCACAAACTATATTAGCTGAAATAACCAATGCACCATTGCTCTCATTTGAGGATTCCTCTGTAGAAGAATCAAAACTCTTTTTCTTGTTCTTACAATCCTTCTTCACATGTCCCAGTTTCCCATAGTTCCAACACTTTACCTTACTCTTACTAGGGTTTTAGACTGTTCTCTAGACTTACCCTTTCCTTCCTTGTCTCCCTTAGATTCCTTTTTATCAAGACTACCTTTCACAAATAAGGCATCTTGGGTTTCCATTTTAGACTTGCTCCTCATCTCCTCTGACATGAGAGTAGGAATTATATTGTCCATCTTCGGATCTGCACCACTACCACTGATAGCAACAATTAAATTTTCCCAAGACTGGTAAAGAACAAAGTAACAAAATGCATTTATCTTTAGCTTCTAGCTTTACATCTACAGATGCTAACTGACTCATAATGAAATTAAAAGCATTTAAATGATGTGCAACAGAATCACCATCTTTCATCTTTAAAGAATATAGTTGTCTTTTCAGATACAATTTATTAGTAAGGCTTTTAGTTTGATAAATATCACCTATCCTCTTCCATAAATCAAATGCACTCTTTTCATCTGAAACATTCAAGAGAACAACATCAGCAAGACATAATCTTATGGTTCCTCTTGCCTTCTTATCAAGCTTATCCCAATCCTCATCTAACATAGATGAAGGTGTCTTTGTCTTATTACCTACAACTAACCACTGATCTCTTTCTTCAAGGAGATCTTCCATTTTTAATTTCCACATCTCATACCCAAATCCATTGAACCTTTCAATATCTAAGTGAGAAGGAGAACCCATTGTAACAAAACTTATTTCCAAAATCAGCAAATAACAAAAATAATAAAATCTCCCACTAAGCCAAAAATCCTTCAATACTCTACCCAACCTCAGCTCTGATACCAAATGTTGAAAATTGAGCTGATTTATTAGCTTAATACTTTGTAAAAATTTAATATTTCTGATCTAAATATGCTTTTCCTTTGTTACAGATTCTTTATGGGTGATTATCTAATTAATCCATTTTACTTTTTGTAGAATGTAGACAGAAGTTGATAAAAGAAGTAGATAGGATATTAGAAAGATTACACAAGCATATACCGTGGAGAAAACCATTTCGAGTAAAAAACTCCACCAAGAATTAATCTATTATTCAATCTTTGAAGTAGATTACAATAGCTTCAATTCTTTCTTGAGAATGCCTCTTTTTCCTTCACCAAAACTTCTTCACAACCTGCAATTAAAACTCACACACTCTCTCTTCAACTTGCTTGAGATAAATAGAATTTAATCAACATTGTAAACTCCAAATGAGTTACAATAAAAATGCTCAAGCCCTAACCCTTAAAGGTACACCTATCTCTTGCAAGTAGAGTTGTGTCATGAAGAACAATGTCAAATCATCTCCTTCATCCATTTGGGCGTCCCAAATTGAAGTCATAACTCAACCTCTATTTTGAAGATACCTCCAAAGCGTATCCTCAAAGTCAACACCCAAAAGAGGGCCCACTTAACTCAGCCATCTAAAATATCTTAACATGTAAAGGAGTTAATTCCAAGTAGTCAACTTGGGCGCCCAAGGTGCGTCCAAGTTAATTCTTGTTAATTGAAACATTTCTCAACACCATTCATGCAAAACAATGTGCATGCATGATCCTCCATCTATTAACTGAAAGTAGTCCCTATTATATGTCATGCAACTCAAGTTATTAGCCATGCATTCCAAGTTAATTGAAGTCAACTAGCATTCAACTAAAACTAACTGAAGATAACTGAACTGAACTGAAATTCAACCCTATTTTATAGGTACTCAACATGCATAAATCAAAATCCCTATTTTGTAGGAACCTAGGATGCATTCTTGAAGTATACTCAATTCACCAACCAGTTAATTGAACTCAAGGTGAGTGTCACCTCCCATGTGTGCACCCATGTGGTCCTATTTTGTAGGAGCTAACTCCAAGGCATCCCCACATGCTCCTAACATTTAGAATAAACTACAAATGTCAATTAACATGATTATTTCATGAAATATTAATCTCTTCCTAATCCTAGTGTTGTTGAACACATTGCAAGGACTTAGGAGATACATGAAATAAATAATATTTAGGATTGCAATTAAATGGCATCCTATTTCCAACATAGACTAGTGTAAAAATTAATGGCCAGACTCTTAATAGACCTTATTCTTGGAATTAGTCTTATTGATTTTCAATATCAATAAAATAAAGTATATATTTTCATATAAATAAACTATGGATTATCTAACTCCTAGTATAGTAAAATAAATTTTTTGAGCTTAATGAATCATAATTTATATTTTCCTTGACATCAACTAAGCTTTAACCTCATAATCCATTTAATCATAATGATTAATGCAACTATATCGACGTATTTTGTTTGCATACTTCATGATTTTATACACAAAGTGCAATAAATGAGATATTTACAAAATATAAAAAAATTATGTTATTTAATGTCATTCTATCACAATTAAAATAAGACATTATTTGATTACTCAATTTAATAATCCTTCTCATTGATGAGATTAGCTTACCTATCATTTATATTAACTACTAAGAAGAAAATGTTTGGGAGAGTCTAATTGACTCACATATAAATTGTTGAATCCCATTCAAGGCTATAAAGAGTAATCTTGGCCTAAACAATGCCATAGATCAAGATTTATGATTTATATAGGAATCACAATAAAATAAATAGACCAACCAACTAAACCCTTGGCTTACTTAACTCATTCCTAGCATTCAAGGCAAGACAAGTATCATATTAAAACAATTCTCAACACACATAACAAGATGAAAGAGACTCAAGGATTTAAATTCATAAGACTATTCCATTCTTGAAAGTGACTTAATATAAGTGTCCGTTTAATTACTCTTATCTTACATAAGATGGCCAAAGACATTTGACCCAGTCACTATATCCTATTGACTTGAGGGGAAAATAATAGTTTTCTCAGTTATTAGATTGGATTATATGTGTCCAAAAATGATACTTATATTTATAGTGAATAAAAAGTAAAAATAATGAGTCATAGACTATATAATCCTCCCATGACCTCTATACCATAGCCAGAGCTCTAACCAAATTATCATATAAGGAAAAATCTTTCAAGCCATGTGGCCAAGGATAATATGAAACCTATGGTTAAAACGACTCCCTTGAGATAAAATCATATCAATATAAAAAGATATTTTAAATAAAGATCCCTATATTCTCAGTCATACATTTGCAAGGTTTTACTTGTCAATACTAGTGAAAGACTATAGATATTAAGCACTTAAATGAAAATATGATTACAAGTTACACACAACAAATCTATTGAAAATACCTTATAAATTTGCATGCAAATGAAATCGATAGGGGGTAAGCCAATTTCACACCTAGGGGAAACCTATGCAGAAGCTCTAGAACAAGTTAAGTAGTAGAATTTCTGCCAGATATTGAAGTTAGA
Source organism: Sequoiadendron giganteum (assembly GCA_007115665.2). Taxonomy (NCBI): domain Eukaryota; kingdom Viridiplantae; phylum Streptophyta; class Pinopsida; order Cupressales; family Cupressaceae; genus Sequoiadendron; species Sequoiadendron giganteum. Next base: position 364,779,923 of record CM021103.1, read on the forward strand.
AATTCTCTGGTAAACATGCATGTGAATCGTGGATGCATAGAATGCGCATAACTTTTTTAAAAGAATGCCTCAAAGAAAGGCAATATCATGGAATGTAATGGTTGTAGGATACAAAAAAAAATTATCTATTGAAAAAGGTCATAGAAAAATAAATACGATTGGTTGGTATAAGGCCAAACTCCTCAAGCTTTGCCAACATCCTACACGACTTTAGGTAAGGATGTTGAAATTTTGTAGATGTTGCAGTTGCGAACACACTAGTAAACATGCATGAAAAAATTAGGGAATGTCTTAAAGAGATAAACATGCATGCAAATAGTTTGATAAAATGTCTCAAAGAGATAAACATGCATGATGATTATGAACACATACAGCTTCATATTGATCATGTTTATTTTGTGAGAGTATTTAAATGCTTAGACATAAATAAAATGCATAGAGCTACTGCTTTGTTTCCCAAATAGTTTGGAATACCAAAATAAAATATGGAATAACAAAACAAATAGATTGGAGACACATAACTGGGCATGCAAACTTTTTCTTCTTCTATTAGCCAAAAAAAAACATTTACGAAATGATTTCAAACTTGAAATTACAAACTACTAATGACAAAATTGACTTGTAGCAATCTGGAGTTGCACTCACAAACTTACAACAATGTGGAGCTTCTTAGAGCTCTCTCTACTTCCTATTCGTCTGGGGCTATATGTTGCTCCCTGCACACACTGTAGCTAACTATAGCTATTTGGAGCTATCTGCTACTCCTCACACACATAGAACAATCTAGAGCTATCTGTTGCTCCTTGCACAAGTTCTACACTTTATTCACAAAAAATTCTTTGTTGGTGCTACTGTAACTTCAAACTTCTTGTTGCTTACTTGGAACTCTCACTTAACTAACTACTACATTCCTTATTTTTGTATATACTTGTCTTCTTCCAAAATTCCCTCTCAAAATGCAAACTTACCTAACACTATAAATTCTAGAAATTCAAATTTTCCTACCACAATAAATTTTGAAGTTAGGAGCAGAACAAGGATGAAGATCCCAAAAAATAACTTGTCGTTGAAAGCTCCTAACAGGTAGGTGACATAGGGGAGTTGACGTGAGAAGATGCACAGTCAAAAAAAATTAAATATTTCCAACACTCTCCCTTTGAATGAACCGTCAAACAACATCATTCTTCATACAAATCAACACCTGAATTTCTTCTTAGGCATTCAAAGCAATCTCTACTCAATGGTTTGGTAAAAATTTCTACAAGCTACTGCTCATACCTACAAAATTTCATTTTGATTTCACCTTTCTCAACTAATTCTCTTATGAAATGATACCTGATTTCAATGTGCTTGCTTCTTCCTTAAAAAATTGGATTATTTGTCAAAGCTATTGATGAAACATTGTCACAAAATATAGTTGTTCCATCCTTTTTTTCTTCCTTCAAATCTACTAAGGTCCTCCTTAGCCAAATAGCTTGGCATGCTGTTGAATTTTGTACTATATACTCAGTCATAGCTGTAGATAGGGAAACTATGGGTTGTTTCTTGGAATTGCATCAAATGACTCTCGAGCCCAAGTGAAAGACATATCCATATGTGCTCTTTCTATCATCCACACTCCCTACCCAATCACTATTTGTGTAACCAACTAGCCCAAAATCATTTACTGCACTATACAAAATACCATATCCTTTGGTTCCATTCACATATCTTAGATTCTTTTACCCGCTTGCCAATGTGACTCTTTTGGAGTCTCCATAAATCTAGAAATTAGACTTACACTATGCATTATATCAGGACTAGTTGTTGTTAAATACACCAAGCTTCCAACCAAACTCTTATACATGGTTGGAATCACATTTTTGTTGCAATCTTCCTTTCTCAACTTCAAACCTATGGTTTTTGGTGTGGGGAAAGGTTTGCTATCTTGCATCCTAAACCTCTTCAAAATATTTGTTGCACACTTTTCTTGAGAGATAAATATACCATCATCCATTTGTTTTACTTCTATGCCTAGAAAATACCTTAAGAGACATAAGTCTATCATTAAAAATTCTCTTTTCATGTCCTCTTTAAAATCAACAATGAGGAAATTATCATCCCCAATGAAAACTAAATCATCAACATACAAGACAATAATTAAAATCTTACCATCAGCTGCATTGATGTAAAGAGTGAGCTCACCATCGCTTTTTCTAAAGCCATTGCTCAAAAAATATGAGTCAATCCTATTGTACCATGCTCGTGGTGCTTTCTTTAGCCCATAAAGAGATTTATTCAGCCTGTATACCTTGTTTTCTTGACCCAAAACTTCATAACCAGGTGGCTGCTCCACTTACACTTATTCTTTCAATACTCCATTCAAGAAGGCAAACTTCATGTCTATTTGATACACCTTCCACTTGTGTTGGGCTGCAATTTCTATGACTTCCCCCATGGTTTCCATCCTTGCAACCAGAGCATATGTCTCATCATAATCTCTCCCAAACTGTTGTTTATATACCTTGACAACTAATCTTGCCTTATGCCTCTCTATTCTTTCATCAACTTTTCTTTTCGTTTTATAGACCCATTTCACTCCAATTAATTGCTTGTTGGGAGGAAAATCAGTTAGCTCCCATGTTCTATTCCTCCTATTGCATCTATCTCCTCATCCATGGCTTCACACCATTTCTTTTCTTTCACAACATCCTCAAAATAAATTGGATCACTATGAGAAAATAATGCAAAATTCATACTTTCATCAAACTCTTCATCATAACTTTCATTTTGGTATATCTCCCTTAGACTCTTGGTCTTTCTTAGCGTTAGAGATGTGAGAGTGGGGTCTGAAATTTTATGACTATTGCTGCTTTGTTGAGAAAACCCTACTCGGACCTATCTGGAGCTCTCTATCTATGTCTATGTAGTAGTTTGGATTAGTTTGGAACTATTAGGAGCGACTGCGGGCTCCATAACATCATTTTGTTGAACTTCATACTCTTTCTCTTCATTAATCAAAGCTATCAAGAGTAGTATGGAGCTATCAAGATCTGTCAGGCCATCCCATGACTCATCCTCTAAGAACTCCATGTCTCTACTGATAACAATTTTCTTGGTGACTAGGTTATACAACTTGTAGGCTTTGGACTCTTCACTATAGCCCATGAAGATGAAATTCTCACCCTTGTCATCCAACTTTTGTCTCTTCTCTTTTGGCACAAATGCATATGCCACACACCCGAACACTCTCAAGTTCTCAATCGTCCACTTGCATTTTTTCCATGCCTCTTGTGGAATCTTGTCACAAACTACCTTTGTAGGACTTCTATTTATCAAATATATTGTTGTTGCTATAGCTTCACCCCAATATTCATTTGGGAGTCTCTTGGATTTAAGCATGCTTCTTTCCATCTCCATAATGGTTATGTTTTTCCTCTTAGACACTCCATTTTTCTGTGGAGTATAGGCTGTTGTTAGCTCCTTCTTAATGTCATGTTGCTTGAAAAATTTCACAAACTGATTGGAGGTATAGTCTCCCCCTCTATCTGACCTTAGGACCTTGATGAAATGTATACTCTCATTTTCTTCCCGGGCCTTAAACATGTTAAACTTGTCAAATGCTTCAAATTTATGTTGTAAGAAATAAACCCATGTCTTATGACCATAATCATCTACGAAGATCAAAAAATATTGGATCTTACCAATAGAAATTGTTTTCATAGGGCCACAAAAATTAGTGTGCACCAGCTCTAATGGTGTTCTTTCCCTTCTAGAATTGCACAATTGAAAGGGTTTCCTATGTTGCTTTCCTAAAATGTAGGCTTCACATCTATCACAAGGCTCTACTATGGTTGGTAAACCTCCAACCATTCCCTTATTTGAAAAAATATTCAAACCAACATAGCATAAGTGTTCATACCTGAGATGCTTTTTGATGCCTAAAACATAACCTTATGGGGAACTCAGTTAATAGGGGGACTAATTGCGCTAAACTGAGTAACTTACAGGTTTTAAAGAAGTCAAATCTTCATTCATTGGGGGTTGAAAAGGGAAAAGGAAGTAGCTATACAAAAATGAAATCTAATATTAAGGTGATACACCAATATTCGAAGTAAATGAGCACAAGAAATCTTCCTTTTGGGTGAGATTTGAAGGCTCGTTCAATAGTCTATATGCCCCAAAATAATAGAATACAAAGATGAAATTATAAAAAAGTTAATCAAATAGCATAATACAACTTCTATATGCATTCACTAAACATGAAGAGTATAAAACATGATCTGAACAACAAAATTATATTGAAATCATAAAATCTTGTAGATAAACTACTCATTACTGTAAACTTAGAACAATATAATGTTTTATCAAATAAATAATAAACATAAAGGATAAATAGATTGGCACAATCTATAAGTCTTAATACATAAAATGAAAATAATACAAAGGCTGAGTATCTTCGTGTGCTTTTTTCTATGTATTTTCGGACCCTATTACAAAGAGGCGCAACTCTATTATAGATTTTTCCCACCGCCTGGAAGCGGATAACATAAAAGATTCCCAGGCATGAGCCATGCCACTCCTAGCAATGATTTCCCAAATAGACGCAACTAAAACATCCCCAAACTACATGTGGTTGTCTCGAACAAACTATGCCCTTTCTCAAATGATGGCTATGGTACGAGAATGGAACTAGGGAAATTCTCTTGAGGAAATGTGTCAACCGCTTGAAGAGTTAGTTAGGACATGTGGTGAAGAGACGTGGCTCATCACTTGAATATGCTTTCCTTGTGATGACACATGACACGGTCTTTGCTTCAAGCCTTAACTGTGGGGTCCAACAAAAAGATTCTAGTGGAAGATGCAGCGTAGCACCTAGGCGGATCATGGAGATGAAGCAAGGAAAATAACTCAAGAAGGTGTATGTTACCGATGTGGTGCAAGAGGACAAAAGTGCTATCAAAAGGGAGCCCAGAGACAAAGAAAAGATATAAGGCATGGGCGGAGACCGATGCAAAACCAAACAAAATATACCCAGAGGGAGCTTGGAGGATTATTTAAATCCACAACTTTTGGTGACTAACAAGGGGCATTTTTCTTGTGGAATGAGAACTGAAAAATATTTGTTTCATGACTAGAGCCATATCTATTGGGAAATATTTAGAGCTTTGAAAGGGAGGACTACATAGGCATCCAATTGGCCTCAGATGGAATCAATAAGGCATTCAAATTCTCTTGTGCCTCATGCAAATCAATAATTTCCTTGAATGGTAGCTCCACAGAGATCTCGGTCCCAAAATCCATCTGGAAAAGAAGTTGCATTAATGGATGGATGGCACCTTCAATATCTGTCATCATGGGAGGTTGATCGAATAACTAGAAAGTAGATAAATTCTACTACTTTTCTTCGATGTTTGCTACAATATGCTCTACTATGGTCACCAACTGGTCAAAGAGAAAAGGAGAGGGCAAGCCCATCTGAGTCAAATGAGAAAATTGCATGCGTATATGATTCATAGTTAGACTCAGTGTGGCCAAGCAATTGTTAGATTGGAGGATCGTTGCGTGATAATGGATGAATTCCATAGCCTTTTTAGCAACCGACCTCCAGTCATCTATTCCTGCCTTCGCCAAGTCTACATTCATCACTGTGTACAATTTTCCTAGTAAATGTTGGGCATCAGGCACCTTTTCAACAATAAATTATGGGACCTGCTCAATTATACTACGCACCTCTCTGCTTAAGTTCACTGCATCCACCATGAATTGTAGTGCAGGTTATAGGGATAGACAGAAAGATTTAACCCTGTCTTAGAAGGAGACATATAATTGTTATACCACCGAGAGAAGATCTACTTGAGGAACAAAGGGCTAGGAAGGAATTTTTAAAAGATTCATCTCAACCTCCTTTGACCTGAATTCTTCCATCAACTCCTTGATCTTCTTGTCGAATGCGGTGAGCTATTCTAGTAGAGTTTTTAACTCTACATCTTTACCTTTTAGTAGCTCCTTAGCTTAATTTTGGGCTTCACATTCTTTTTCTAGAGAGACATTCATCTCTCGGATCTCCATTTCAAATTGAGCCTATTGGTCCTGAAGCTCTTTATCGTTCTACTACATTTCACTCTCCACTCGAGATAGTTGGTCTTGAAGCTCCTTGTTCTTTTGCTGCATTTTACTCTCTACTCAAGTCAACCGGTCTTGAAGTTCCTTGTTCTTCTGCTACAAATTAGCAACCAGGTTTGCATCCCGAGACTCGAACTTTGCAAGTTCCTCCTAGAGCTTGGCCTTTTCCATTTGTGCTTTTTGATACAAGCATGTGATTTTTTCATCCTTAGCCTTTTCTTTCTTCTGCAGGATCTCCACTCTTTATTTGACATTCTTGAGCTCTTCTTCCCTCTTGGTCAATTGATGACTACACTCCAAAAATTCCATAGTCACAACCTATTGTATTTCCTCCATTAGTTCAACTTTTTCCTATGGCTGGGCCTGGTGTATATTGAGCCCTATGGTGTGGAATGTGTAATCTTTGAGATGAATCTGCCATCGAGGTTTGATGGTTTTGGGCATCATGGATGCAAAGGTTATCATCCCTTGGTCCTCATTAAAGAGGCTTTGCACGAATGGATCGGCTAGACTCGTGACATACTTTTCTTTTCTTTTTTGGGATCTCCTAGCTAGCGCCATTTTAGACATGCTAATTTTCCCAAAGAATTTTGATGGTGACAAAATTTGTTAGCTGACAAAGGGTGCATCGGGAGGAAGAGAAACAAGGAAATAAATCATCATGGATTAAGATGATGTTCTCTTTGACCAAGTGACTGCTTATGGATAGAAAGGGGAAATTTTATGTGAGGTTGTGGTGAAAAGGACAATGATGAAAGAACTCACAAGGGGTGATGGCGAGGGTCATGGAGATGCAGAGGACATAATTTTTTGGGAAAGATAGGCTAAATTCGACGCTGTGAAAGAAAAAGGGGTTGTAAGAGAGGGCTATGATTGGGCCCCGAAAAAAGATGGCATGACCTGCGAGGAAGAAAAAAATACCTGATTGATGGGTGGAAAGGAAGAGAGAGGAAACCTCTATAGGTGCGGAAGAAAAAAATAATATGTGGACACTTGAGGTAGTTGGAGACACAGACACAACTAGGTTAACTAAAGACTGAAACATGAGAAGAGGAGAAGAGAAAAGTACTTATGTCACTGAAGACTTCAAACCTTGGCTCATTGTTTACGGAACTTGCAAACTTTCTCCTGGTGCGATATTGGTGTGTATCCTCTTCTCGGGTGGAAAATTGTCCAAGTCCATGACTTCTTAAGATTTTTGAGTTGCTCTAGGTCTCTTAGTGGCCTATGTATATGATCACGTGAATACAATATGGGATAAAATTACTTGTGCTTTTAGTGGAGTTTTGCTGAGCCCTTCCACTACTCCACCTCTCTATATTTGAGCCTTGCTCAACTTTCTGGCCTTTATTATCAAAGCTTCTTGCTCCAATTCCAATTCTTCATCTTCCTTAGCATTAGTGTCATCATGCTCTCTATTCTTGAGATCGTCAAACTTCTCATCCATATCCGAATCCTGAAACATGGCCATAAGACATTTGGTCTCCTACTGATAAATCTAGAAGTCAGCAATCTTCCCCTCACTCCACTGGTTCCTGACTAGTTCATTATAGAGGGTGGCTCTGATTTTGCATTTGTCACTAGCTTTGGCTAAAAGGTAATAAAAAGATAGCCATGGTGGCCTCCCCATCTCTGAGGGAATATAGGCTAACTCTATAAAGAGAGTATGATTCCTAGACAATGGACTTTGTTGAGCCTCCCAGTAGGGACAGGAGCTATGAGTCACCTTGATGACAAGATCTGTTAAGTCATCTTCAGGATTGTAATTCCATTTCTCACAGATCAACACCAACCCCAGATGAGAAAGCTTCACAAATAGAATACTTTTTGTCTATTTATTCTCCATCATTATTGTACCAAAGCTTAAAGGGCATCGGAAAAATCCTTTATGATGATCTCTCAAATAAAACTTGTTGTCAATAATGGACAGCTTACTAAATACTTCAAGGGCCAACACCCTATTTGTTACACAAAGTGGGAGTTGGAATGGTTCCTCAGTAAAATTATGCATCCTAGCAAATGAAAAGTCTTCTCCGAGGAACTAGTCAGAGGGAGGAACAACAATTTTCATCCACCTTACTTTCTCAACGAAGAAATGAAAACAACCAACCTGACCATCTTTATCAAAATCTTATAATATTGGCATAAAAAATGACTTAGAAAATGCATAATAATCATGAGTCATAGAAAGGAGATGGGTCCATGTAGAAACTGGTTTCCTCACTCCATTTTCATCAAAAATGGAAAAATCCATATGCTCTTTAAAGAAGTTAAGGTTTTGATGTAAAATCATATGAGTGAGAAAAGAGGAAAACCTGAATTTATACTACATGTGATACTCCTTGAAATGGTGCAACATTTCCTAAACAATAGCCTCTGTGAAGTCATACCACAATAGGGAATGTTGTTTTCTTAATTGGAAACCCATACCCATTTGAAATTCTTGCACTATATTGTGGATGTCCAGGCTGCAAACAAAAGCCAACAACGAGAAGACGTCTTTTATGTCTGAATTGAAACTGATGTTCCCAATCAGAAGTTGAGGTGCAAGCTTATCTTGCTTGGGCCTTTTTGTTTCATAATTGTAAAAAATCTGGGCCTAGGTTCTACTCTTCTAGTTGTTGCTAGTTTGTTTATGGTGAACCTATCAAGCCCATCTAAAATATATCTCGTAGGGATACATAGCATATCCTGAATAGTGTAAATGCCAATTACTACTCTCAAGTTCCAACCTTCTATGGTTCCCATGTCTGGTTTGAAATTTTGGGTGCATTCGTGAACCGACTCTAGGTAGTGATGCACTAAGGGAACCATATACTATGGAAGCCCATAGAACCATAGCTTATACCCCAAAGAATCTTCGTCTTTAGTCTTGACCTATTTCATTCTTTCATAGACTGCTTCCCTAAGAGTTTTAGGGTTGGTTTTGAGCTCAGGCTCGTAGACATTGTCCCAATATTCTACTATTTGGAGCTTGTTTTTGTGAGCAGTCTTCTGAACAATCTTTATGTGAGGCCACATTGGCTTTTCTGGCATCCCTATCGAGGCATAAGATATATCACTAAAAACATTGGCCATTGGTGCTACCAGAATGGCATTTGATAAGCGTCTAACCATCTCTTCTTGTGCTACCATCTCAGGAATTTTTTCCATCTTTTGACTCTATAAAACTTTTGCAAATTCTTAACCTCTCACTATAATTCACACTTGGATTCCTTCTTAGAAAACTATTTACTCAACCTTCTTCGCAACATTCTTCTTTTGCATGCAATATTAACCTTTCTAAAACTAAAGTTGGAAGCAATAGATGCTTTTTGAAATAAATTTGGCATGTACCACCAACTCATCTGTTCATGCGAAATGAATTCCTAACCTTTGGAAAACACGTTAATTTATAATGATGATTAGTCATCATGTCCTACAGCGCCACCCTTTTGGAACTTGAGCTGGAAATTAAAGGCATATGAATTGTTGGTGTAATTAAATATTTTGTACCTTTTCCTAGGTCATAATTACACCTTAGTTAAGTTTACTTAGGGACCACATAGGAGTTGTTGGAGAATTTCCACCTTTGGTGGACTTATCATGTTATCACTCTATCACCTCCACCTTTCATGGACATATCATGTGATTAGGGTTCCACCTTTTGTGGTAGATCCACTATTTGTGGTGGTTATCACATTATCACCTTTCCACTTTAGGTGGAGTGATAGCTTTTCATTGTTGTCTCATGTCATAAGATTATGACACTTGTCATAATCTTATGCACTCCTATGTTCTCACCTTGGCTATATAACCAAGGGGTCTCTCATTGTAAAATCATTCATTCTATTATCATTGACATTGAATACAGTTTATTCTTGTCATATTATTTTCTCTCTTCTTTGTGCTTTCTATTTGGTCCATAGATCTTGGCATCCATAGCCAATTCTAACATGGTATCAGAGCGGGTTGGGTGCCATTGGAGAGCCTATTTCTGAAGAGAGGTACCAGATTTGGGGAGGTTCCATTTTTGGCTCTTTATTGCAAGTTTATATCGGAGCTTGTTGGTGCAAATCTAAGCTCACCATTGCATTCAGAAGGTTCGAGAAAGTCGATTTTTCTTTTGTTTCATCCAAATCGGACATACGAGGCCAAATCTAAGAGGGTTTGAAGCTGCATTATGGTTGCCAGATCCAAAAGGTAGCTGCATTTTTGGAGCATTTTGGGTCAAATCCGACCCTGCCATCACATCCAGAAGGGCAAAAAACCCTCAGATTGACTGTCCAATCGTCCAAATCGGAGCAAGTCATTTGGTGAGGCAAAAATTTTTTGCCCGAAGAGCCGTACAGCCCCTCCAGGTCGCCATTAATGTTGACGGTACGATTTTTTTGAAAAATAAAAATAAAAATATTTACTTCCGTCGAAATATATTTTGAAATTTAAAAAAAAAAAAAATCAAATTTGGAGAAATTGTTTTTTGATTTGAAATATTAGAAAATCAAAAAAATAAAAATTTTAAAAAAATGGAAGAAGGTTAAAGTCTGCATACGCAGACTGTTGCAGGTACTCTGCATACTTGCAGGGTACCGTGTGGGCCAGCGGCCTCCACGTGGCACCAGTGTCGTGTCATTGGCCGCAGACCCACCTCCCACCACCGGTGGCACATCACCAACCGGTCCTTCATTTCCCCGGCGACCACAAAAACAGCGGTCCGAGAAATTCTGACAACAATCCGGTAGGCAACAAGCAAAATCCAGCAGCGGCATTTCCAATGAAGATTCCAGCGAAAAAAGGAATATTCCGGCTACTTTTTTGGCATTGTCGAGTTTTCTAGTGACAGGCCGCAGGCCATTAATTTTAAGATTTTGGTTTGCACATGTCAGCGACACGTCACTACTAACATCATCATTTCCTAAGAAATTTTCTGGCCCCTCACGGATGAGCTTTTTATTTTTGCAGTCCGACTTCAAAGCTTGATATCTCAGTCATTTTGGCTCCTTTTTTCGAGCAATTTTTTTTGATTTGGCCTAATTTTTCGTGCTCTTCACAGTGGTGCAATCAGTTTTTGGTTTTGGCTTCTGGTTTTTCCAGAAATTGTAGAGTCTCACAGGTGTTGCTACTTCATCCTCATTTTGGGAACTTTGGGAGCCCATATCTTGCTCCTACGGTAACATTTTTGAGTGCCATTTTTTTGAAAGTGAATATTTTTTCCTATACTTTACAGTGGTGTGATCATATTTATCTCATCTATTGTAATTTTTGCACTGTGAGTTTGAGGCCTATTTTGGCATCTGCATGTACCAAGATCAAAGTCCACTTTGCTATTTTTTGGCAGTGGCAACTGTAAACACACTAAATATAAAGTGCCAAGCTCATATATTGTTGGGGGGTTCTTTGATTGAGTGAATTTGGGGGGGATTATTCTTGTGGTTGTGGTTGCATTCCTCTTGATTTGTGTTCTTGTTTCATCATGGAGCCATCTACAATTCCACTTCTAACACCTTACAACTATCCTAAATGGAAATCAGAAATGAACAAATTTCTAAGAGTAAAAAGATTGTATAGGATAGTTCATGGGCTTGATGGTGACCCACAAGATGATGAACTTAAAAAGAATAAGTGGTTGAATAGTTATGAAGAAGCCATTGGCTATTTTTGCTTGTATGTCTCTCCTGAGTTGTTGTTTCACATTGAGCACTTGGATACACCTATGGATATGTGAACTACATTGTCAAACTTATTTGGGAAAATAGATGAAATTCAAGGACATTTGTTGGAGAATGAATTAATCAGTCTCAATCCATGTAATTTTGACAACATACAAGACTTCATCACCAAATTCAAGTCATTAAGAACACAATTGAAGGATTGTAAAATTGAGAAAACAGATACACAATTGATCTTAAGTGTTCTTTCAAAGCTAGGACCTGAATATTCAGTGGTTGTGTCTACTTTCTATGCTACAAAGAATGCCTTTGGGAGTGAGTTTAAGATGCCTTCCTTTGAAGATTTTGCTATGCAACTCACTAGGGAGCAAGATAAGCTTATTCAAATGGGTACTTTGAAGTCTTCCAAATCACATGCCTTGGTTGTAAAAAATGAGAAGTCTTCAAGTGGCAAAGAAAAGAAAAAGAACAAGCCTAAGAAGAACACACAATCCACATCTAATTCCACAGAAGAACATAAAGATTCATATTCAAAAGAGAAATCATTTAAGAAGGAGAGACATTTTTGTGCATATTGCAAGAAGGATGGACATGAAGAACACTATTGTTATAAGAAGGACATTGATGAGTTGAAGAATCTTCTCAAAAAGAATCAAATTGATTTTCCTTCTAGAATGTTTGAATCTTCTTCTCCTTCTTCTTCAAAACAGTCTAAGGGAAAAGGTCATGCTACTTTTTCATCTACATCAGGATATAAAGGTCAAGCCCTTTGTGCTTATTCAAGTCCAGGATCAAGTAGATGGCTTCTAGATTCAGGAGAATCACATCATATGGCATCTTCACAAACTATATTCTCTTCATTTCAGCCTTGTTCTATGTCTCCTATCTTGATGGGAAACAATACATACATGAGTGTACTTGGGAAGGGATCTATTAGTTTTGGGGACAACTCTTTTCAGGATGTTTTGTGTGTTCCTCATTTGATGAACAATCTTCTTTCCATATATCAGATTACACATGGTGGAGATGGGAGAACTGTGGAGTTCACACCTGATTCAGTCATCATTCGAGACTTGGAGAGTAGAGAGATCATTGCTATTGGGGTGGTTGATCATTCATCTCAGTTGTATACCTTTACGGATTTTGCTTCTGATGGTGACATTGTTCCTTTGGCTGTTGATCACACTTCTAGTGTGAACCATGAGGAGACATTTGGCTACTTGAACTTGGGAGTTCTAACATCAGATCCAGTACTTGAGCCATGCATTTCATCTCCTCCATTTATTGTTGCATTTGATGATGCTTGTGATTCCACAGTTTTGGTTCCTTGTGACTCAGTGCAGCAGGATATACATTGTCTTCTAGATATGGCTACTTTGGATGGCTTCTTGACAGGTATTTTAGAATTGTTTGTGGAGTCTCATCTTGCAGATTTGGGGGACATCATTGATGTCATCCATCTTCTCTTTGATGAAGATGCTCCTTCTTCAGTTGTTCCGAGGGAACACTCTAACCCTCTTGTTCATTCTCTACATGATCATTCTTTGTAGTTTGGTGTGAGTGTGGATACTTTTGGACAACATTTGGAGGAGGCTTCTTTTTCTTTAGAGGGGATATCCTTGTCTTTGGATCATGTTCTACATTCTTCTCTACTAGATGTTGGATTATACTCTTTAGCAGTGTGGCCTAGAACGCCTGTTTGGAGTGTGACAACTTTTGGCATCGACATGGAGATGCTTCAGCATGCTTCAGAGACATCATACATCCTGCATACATCCTTGGTTTTGTTTCTTCCTAAGGGGAGGAATGTTGTTCGGCGAAATTGGATCATCTTCAGCATTCAATGTCGAGCTTCTACCATCATTGCAGGAAACTCAACATTGAGGGGGGGTTGCCTTGTCTCTCTTCTACTTCTCTCTTATGGGGGGGTCTTTTTCCTCACATGGGGTTTTTACCTTTTCATTCATGATTGAGAGCATTTCTATCTTGTATTTCATCTCTCTTTTGGGGAGGAGTTTTGTCCCACTGGGTTTTCTCCTTTTCTCCATTTGTGAGAGATTGCATTGCATTTGTACATGGGTACCTAACATGGCCTAGTTGCTAGGACCCATCTTGCATTGTTTGCATTTGTGTCATTCTCCCTAAGTTGCACTTAAGGGGGGGTGTTGGTGTAATTAAATATTTTGTACCTTGTCCTAGGTCATAATTACACCTTAGTTAAGTTTACTTAGGGACCACATAGGAGTTGTTGGAGAATTTCCACCTTTGGTGGACTTATCATGTTATCACTCTATCACCTCCACCTTTCATGGACATATCATGTGATTAGGGTTCCACCTTTTGTGGTAGATCCACTATTTGTGGTGGTTATCACATTATCACCTTTCCACTTTAGGTGGAGTGATAGCTTTTCATTGTTGTCTCATGTCATAAGATTATGACACTTGTCATAATCTTATGCACTCCTATGTTCTCACCTTGGCTATATAACCAAGGGGTCTCTCATTGTAAAATCATTCATTCTATTATCATTGACATTGAATATAGTTTATTCTTGTCATATTATTTTCTCTCTTGTTTGTGCTTTCTATTTGGTCCATAGATCTTGGCATCCATAGCCAATTCTAACATGAATCCTTTCACATTCTTTTATGCTTAATAACTTTGTGGGAATGATTCAAGAAAAAGGCGTAATGATTACACAAAAATATTTTGATTTGATCTTTGCAAACTGAAATGCATCCACAACTAGACATTTGGCAATTGACCGTGTGGAATACCACTTGCATCTTTTGCAATCTTTAGCTGATTGATTATGCCATATTAATTCACATGCAACAAGTACAACTTGGTGGGATTTTCAAGTTTTCACCTAGATCAACATCATGCCTATCGCACGCATCGAACTCCCAGCTACCTCTATAAATAGACCTAAGGATAACAACAAAATTCATACTTGGAAATTGGGTTTATTGATAGCAACAATGGATACCCCCATTAGGCTGACTAGTAATAGAGCTCAGGTAGCTTTCCTAGGAGAAGTTTCAAATAGGTGTTTGATGTGTATGACGAAGAATAAGCACACCTTAGCCATAATTGTAGTTAAGTGGGTGTTGGTAAGGGACTTTATAGAGTATGAGGACAAATATAGAGTAAATACTGATATTTGTTCCCACTTTGTTGCCTCTCTACTGGATATTCAGGTACCAAAGCTGAGGATATTAAGGCTTACCAGGGTGATCTTTACCATGTTCTATCTTGGGGGCCTCCATGATATTGTAATGACTATATTGTATTGCCTTGGTATTTTGACTGCAAGTAATCTTTGTAGGCTCGTTGAAGAGGGTGCGGTGGTGCCTTGGGTACCTTTCTTGAGCAGATTTCATGCTATGACCATTGGGGAACACCATCAAAGGGTGTCACACACCTACCACTTTATGTTGAGGTGCTTCAATGTAGAGCCTATCTATGGTGTGGAGTGGTACACTAATTTAAAAGACTTGGTGTATCCTCCACTGCCTATTGTTGTCATCATAGCTCTTGCTGATCTTGCTGAATCTGCTGCTCCAAATGAATGAAATCTTCTCATCTCATTTTCTTTATATATATTCTCAAAATTCTTGGCCTAAGAGCCATTTTGTACTATAATATCTCGAAGTAAATATTACCATATAATGAATATATATAGCTCTTTTATCTAGTTCTTGTCTCTTTTTCTTTTGGCTACTTTTTTACTTTAGAGAGGTCCTGCAGAAAAGATACTTAGCCTAACAAAACACACAAAATAATTACATATTTACATAGTTACATGGTTAAAGGGTTAATAAAGCTAATTGAAAATTTTAAGGTGAATTCCATTGACAAGAATTACCAGTGCTTCTTTTTCCATGTTTTCCAATTCAAATGCATTGTGTTGTTTGTATTGAATGTTGTGATAAGGACCCTTCCATAGACTATAAAATTTGCTATGTTGGTTGGGATTCACAACTCATTGTATTTCAAGACCAAATCTCTACACTTAAGGCCTTGGTCAGAGGCTTTCTTATCAAACCATTTCTTAACCACTTGTCGGTTGCACATGGTCATTAGTGCATTTTCCCTTTTCTCTTACACTTCTAACAATTCAGCTAATTAGACCCCCATGGCTTCATTTTTCTCTACTTCCAAAGATTTAAGCAATTTTATTGCAGGCATTTCTAGGGAGATAGGTAATAGGGCTTTCTTCCCATATAATAGCTCATACAAAAAAGTCTTCAATACTTGCTTGGGAGTTATGCGGTCTAATGGGTTGACTTGAGTGTTTTTGTAGGGAATAATCGGTCATCTAGAAGCTCTTAAAAAATGTTGAGCCACCATGTGCCTTAAGTATGATGAAAGATAGATGTTGCGAACCTCCTCCTAAATCTCAGGCTGATGACCCAAAGATTTAGTTATTGTCTGTTTAATTTATGTTACCAAAAATTTCATGGCTCATCTCGAGCCTTCTCTACGTTTATGAGTTTTAAAGACATGGAAGTTAGTTAAAGTTGTTAAAAGTCTTTTTCAATGGCTATCCACGCCATTTGGAATCTAGGATTTAGTTATAAGTTTTTCTATAAGAATGTAATTTCAAAATGGATGAATAAGACTAAATAGTAACGTTATGTTGTTTATATGATTTTTGAATACTGATGAATGAAAGAACTTTCTTTTATCAATTGCTAAGTTGTTGAACTATGGATGATAATTGTTTATAATGGAAAGACTCTAGAACCTGTAGTTTATGTGATTTTAGTATGAAGTGTTGACCCACGAGCTGGCCACTCGAGGGGAATCAGTTTAAATAGATAAGTACTTACTATTATGTTGTTTTACTTGTTACATAAATAATTGTTCAGTAGGAATTATTTAACTCTGTTAAGAGTTGAGTCTGAAGTTCCGGAGCACCATTATTTTTAGTATGAGTTATTCTTCATAGTTGTTAGATTCTTTTACTGTTTAAGAAAATGTTTTATAGTCTATTTACTTACTTTTCCACTTCTGTAGTTTATCAGTTATATAGTTTTCTTATCTCTATTCTTTCTAGTTTAGTTATGATGCTTTCTAAATTAGTTATCTTATGCTTTCTAGTGTAAGTATTTCTAGTTTTCCTAGAATAAATTGTTTTCCAGATAAGAAGTTAAATGGCCTTAGACTAAAATTGATTTCAGTAGTTTAAAGAAAAACAGAAAATCTAAGATGAGTTATCTAAATTATCTTCTTTTGCAAACTGCCTTGGAAATTGCCTGATTGACTAATTGAAATTATATATTCTAAAGTAGTAGGACCTAACGATAGCCTATCACTTTTTGGCGCCGTTGTTGGGGACCTAAAATAGCCTTTGTGCTTAAGTTTTACTAGGAGATGGTTTTGATACCTCATTTTATGCCAAAAATTCCGTCGTCGGCTTCCTCTTCTGCATGGTCAAGAAAAGAGGCCCTCACAGACGTTTTATACCAAAATCCCCCCAAAAATACATACCAATCATACCTAGGGAAGCCCTAGGCTCAGATGATCACACTTCTAAAGAATTATTTGAGCCTATTCCACCTAAGACTTTCCACTATTTACCTATCAAGCAACTAGAAGAACAACTAGTTATAGAGGAAATTGTCTTTGAGGAACAGACTTCTCCAAACATCATGGGAGATCGTAGAGCTGAACCTAACCACAATGAACCTCAGCGCCCTCCTAGAACATTTACTTATCCTATTACCTTGGATGTAGATGATGATACAACGATGAAGAACATTTCCCCAGCTTTCCTTCCAACCTTTTGTGGCTTGTTCTTGGAAGACCCAGACCAATTTATCTTTGAATTTAAGGTCTTATGTCAAACATATGACTATAAAAATGATAACCAGAAGCTAAAGCTTTTTGCTTCTACTCTAAAGGATTTAGTGATGCCCTGGTTTATGGGATTGGGTTTTGGTATAACATCCTGGGGGGAAATGGAGAATGTTTTCTTACAAAAATACCAAAGTTACTGTAGGGTGAGTGACCGAAAGGAAGATTTTTTTAAACTAAGACAAAACGAGGATGAGAGTTTAGAGGATTATCTCGATAGGTTCCTTTTCATCTCTAAAAGATGTGGAGAAGAGGCCATTAGCGTCAAGATTCTCAAAACAATTTTTCTTAAGGGACTTGACGATGACACTCGAAGAAGTCTTGATCTAATGGGGAAGGGTGACGTGTCTCAACTAACCCTTGAGGAAATATGTGAGTTATGTCAAAATTTCTCCCGTACTCAAGGAGGAATCCATAAGAGTAATCTCTTTAAAGGGTCTAATGAGATAGGTAAGCTCCACGAAGAAATAGAAAATCTGAAAACTGACATTCTCGTTCAGTTAAACACTACTTTAGATGGCATACAAGCTAAAACTCACAACCTAGAGACCTTGTCAATCTATTGTCCCAGGTGTCAAAACAAACACCTGTTGCGAGAGTGTCCTTTAGATAAAGTCAATATTTGTCAACTCTGTGAGCAAAACCATCCTACAAAATAGTGTGAGATTCTCTCTGATATTAAGAATACCAAGAAAAAAACTATTCAAGCTGAAGAGGAGATAAACGCATTAAACCAATGTCAAGGAGGTAACTTCTCTTATGGATAGAATTCCAATCCTACATGGAGGCTACAAAATAACCGGGTTCATAATCAATGGACCCCATCTTGGAATCAGACACCTCCCGCACAACCTAACTGGGGAACTCCTTATTGGGGGTCCCCCGAATGAGGAAATCAACAGTTGTCAAACCAACCACAACAACAATGGTACCAAAAACATGTTGCCCCCCAATGGAATCAGGGACATAATCAATTTTATACTGGACCTAGGAGGAATCAACAACAAAATGTGTTACCTCTGGCTCAAAACCTTCCTCAGAATGAGTAGGTGAACCAACCTTAGCTTCCAACACAACCGCTCCCCAATCCTAAGAATAATCACCAGAATACACTAGTCTACTCTACCGAACATGAAAATGTTACAGGAATGAATGTGATACATTATGGAAATGTACAGTTGTGCTCTAGTAGAACTCTTCAACCCTCAACTATTGAGGAAATAGTAGAGGAACCTAAGCCTAAAAGTCCACTAAGAGACAAGTCACCTAATCAAGACACTTCCACCAAGGATAAAGAGCCTTTATCAGGAGCGGGAGCTATTGATTTGTCTCGGGAGGAGGAAGGTCATTCCTTGAGTCAATATAAGGAGGATTTTGTTCCAAAAGAGAAAACAATGGCACCATATCCAGAACGTTCAAATTCAATGACTCCGGAAGATACTCCAAAAGTGACTATGGCTTTTGAAACTGTGTTAATTCAGGAGATTAAGCAACTACAAATTGAGGTTCCTCTATTGTAGGAAATAAAGGAAATTCCTGAGTTAAACTAGTTAATCAAACAACTATGTATTAAAATGCTAGGTAGGAAGCCAAAAAAGATAAATACCATTCATATTGATGGTTATTTAGCTGATTTTATGTCTGGAAAGACTATTGCTCCAAAATATGATGATCCTGAGAGTCCACTTATAACTGTTACAATCAACGAGGTAGCAATAAAAAATGCACTAGTGGATCCTGGGGCAGCTATTAACGTGATGACTTTGGATGTAATGGAAAAGTTAGGACTAATTGATTTACGTCCTACAACCATAGTCTTACAAATGGAAAATCAGTCTATAGCCATCCTGAAGGGCGTCATTAAAAACATCCTCGTCAAAGTTGATGGATGGGAATATCCAGTCGACCTCCAGGTAATCCAATCACTTACACCTGAAGATAGTTATCCAATAATTCTTGGGAGACCATGGTTGCTGCTAAGATTGATTTTAGGGAAGGGGAATGACCATTTCGCATGGTCAAGACAGTAAATGTTTGTTCTTATATCCCCCTGCTAGACCAACTAAGCATAAAAAAGTCTAGGTTGATGAACTAGAAGAATCTAGTAGTCAAGACATTTTAGCCTCGCTAGCCATGGTAGTAATTAAACAATACGAAGAAGAATTGGAGGAAGATTTAGTAAGTGATGTAGCATGCCTTGCTATAACCCCGAATGAGGAAGAAATGATGGATGATACAAGAATTTTTGGGCAACCAATTGATATAAGCAGGATGGAGCAAAGCTATGCTACAATGGGAATGCCTTGTCCCTTACCAAACATGATTCCCGGAACAAGTCATTTCTTTGAAGATATCCCAAGGTTTCACAGACTTACACCTCATAGTTGTCCTCTCAATACCTTGTTACGACCAATTTATACTGTCACTTCGGTCCATCCTGGAATAAAATCGATCATGCAATTGCCAGGAAAAACTTTGAAAATCAATAACTGGCTGACAGAAACACAAGAGGATAAGTTATTCAATGTGTTCATAAAAAGGTCTAAAGATCTTTCTTGGGATTATACGGACATGAGGGCATATTTTCATATAGAGTGCTTCCCTTTGGACTTTGTAACGCTCCAGCGACTTTTCAAAGAGTCGTTCTTGCTATATTTGTTGCACTCGTTAATGACTATGTAGAAGTCTATATGGATGACTTTATAGTCTATGTGTCAACATATGATGAAGCTCTTCAGAACCTGGATCGAGTTCTACAAGTGTGAGGAAAATAGACTATCCCTTAGCCATGAAAAATGTTTAATAATGGTAGAACAAGGAATAGTCTTGGGACATCATATTTCCTTTGAGGGAATAAAGGTCGACCCCAAGAAAATTGAGGTCATCCAACAGCTGACTATCCCTCAAACACAAAAATATGTTCAAAGTTTTCTTGGATATGTTGGTTACTACAGAAGGTTCATAGAAGGCTTCAGTAAAATAACAGCTCCTATGTTCTTTCTTTTACAGAAAGAAGTAGAGTTTGTTTGGATGCCTGAGTGTCAACTATCATTTGAAACCATTAAGGAAAATCTTTTCTCTTCTCCCGTTCTGCGAGGGCCAAATTGGATTATTCCCTTCCATATTTATGCAGATGCTTCTGACGATGCTATTGGTGTAGTTCTAGGACAAGAAGATGAGAATGGGGGTAAATATGCCATATATTTTATCAGTAAAAATCTTACTTCTACAAAAAGAAACTATACAACAACAGAAAAGGAATTCCTAGTTGTTTTTCATGCCATTAAGAAATTCTGCCACTATATTACGGGATATAAGGTTATAGTTTATATGAACCATTCAGTTGTAAAATACCTAATGAGCAAACCCATAGTTAATGGTTGAACTATGAGATGGTTATTACTCCTTCAGGAGTTTAATGCTACAATTCTTGACAAACCAGGTTACTATAACGTAGTAGCAGATTTTCTGTCACGAATCAAACATGACAAGGGTGACAATACTCCTATACAGGATGAATTTCCAGATGAGATTCTATTTGTAGTTTCTGTAAAATCACCTTGGATCGCAGATATCCCTAACTATTTAGCTGCTTCTGAGATACCCCCAGGATTCACAAATAAGGACAAGAAGTGACATATCAGGGAAAGTGCCCTATTCAAATGGATAAATGGAATTTTATTTCATTGTGGACCTGATATGGTCTTAAGAAGATGTGTGAGAGCATATGAGACCTATAGCATTCTAAGGGCCTAACATGATGATCCTTCAGAAGGGCACTACTCTATGAAGAGAATGTCCCATAAAATTTTAGGCACCAAATACTATTGGCCCTCAATGCATAAGGATATTAAGAACTATGTTCATCATTGTGATGAATGTCAAAGAGTAGGAAGACCAACTGCTTCTTTGGATATGCCTTTAGTACCATAGGTAGTGCTTGAACCATTTGAGAAATGGGGTTTAGATTTTATCAAACCCATAGATCCTTCCTCTCAAGGGAAAGAATACATATTGGTTTGCACTGACTACCTGATGAAATGGGTTGAAGTTCAAGCCTTATGAGTAGCTAGGGAAGAGCAAGTCATGAACTTCCTCTGTAGTAAAATATTTCTTAGATTTGGAGCCCCTCGAACTATCGTTACTAATCAGGGACCCCAATTTATGTCCAAAGTGCTCTTGGCATTTACCAACCATTTTTAGGTAAGCCATAGGAATTCCCCCCCTTACCACCCTCAAGCAAACGGCCAGGTGGAAGTAACTAATAGAGAGCTTGAGAACATATTAACAAAAATAGTTTCTTTGGGAAGAAAATATTGGGCCAGGAAACTCCATGAAGTTGTTTGGGCATACAACACAACCTGGAAATCCATGACTTGATTCAGTCCCTATGAGCTCATTTTTGGAAAGAAACCTCTTCTTCCCATTGAGTTTGAACTACAAACTCTACAAATAGCTATGGAACTAGGTTTGGATTTAAAACGAGCCCAAGTTGAACGAGTTTTGCAACTAAGTGAATTGGATGAGTTTCACCTAGATGTTGTCCCTCAAACTGAACTAATTCAACATCAACAGAAAGAGTGGCATGACAAACATATTAAGGAGAGGGAGTTCCATAATGGAGACTAGGCCCTGCTATACGATTCAAGGTACAAAGATCATAGGGGAAAGCTCAAGACTCATTTGTTGGGACCTTATGAGATTTTTGAAGTATTCTCAAATGGAACTGTTTGGTTGAAACCAATGATGGTGACACACAAACCCTCTTAGTTAATGGTCACTGCTTACGTGTCTACCATAAGTCGATCAATAGGGAAGAATTCTCAAGAATTGTGGAAATGCAGGGTGAGGTCCAATGTGTTGACTCTGTCAAGGCAAATTCTATTTGGTAAAAATACTAAAATGATGTTGTGTTTGAAAAAATTAATAATAATAATAATAATAATAATAAATAAATAATAATAATAATAATAATAAAATAAAAAATAAAAGATAATTTATTTCGAAAATGTGTAATTAAAAGACATGTATGCCAAGATATTTCTCTTCATTAATTTTTCTTTTATTTGGACTTAGCTAACTTTTGTTCCATTTTGTAGGACTTCTTCAAGATGGAAAATAACTTCCAGAGCACCCTCCAAAGATGCTCTAGAATGTTATGATCATGATATCAAATACTCTAAAACTTAACGGTCCTTACGTCCAATTCTTTGGAACTTGTACAAAACTTGTCATGTCGAAAAGGCATTCCTGCACTAAGGTTCAAATCTCCCGAAGTCCAAAATTCTTAATCATTATGTTGTTACTTTGGCTGCATCTTTCGGCGATGCTCCAAAATCTTCATTCTGTTGCTGCTCCGGCTGCATCTTTCGGCGATGCTCCAGAACCTTCATTTTGTTGTTGCTCTGGCTGCATCTTTCGGCGATGCTCCAAAATCTTCATTCCATTGCTGCTCCGGCTATATCTTTCGATGATGCTCTGGAACCTTCATTCCACTGCTGCTCTGACTGCATCTTTCGGTGATGCTTTGGAATCTTCATTTCGTTGTTGCTCCGACATTATCTTCCGGCGATGCTCCGGAACCTTCATTCTATTCCTGCTCCAGCTACATCTTTCAACGATGCTCCGGAACTTTCATTTCACTACTGTCCCGGTTGCGTCTTTCTCCTATGCTCCAAAAGTTGTCTACCTTCTCCATCGTGAATACAAACCTCTTGCACTAGTTTCAAGCACAATGACAATTACGTGCTCCGAAACTTATTCATTTGCATTCCACCACCTTTTTCATAATTTCAAAACTTCGCGACACTTCCATCATCATATCTTGTACAAATGTTGTTCTATCTATTTTTCTTATCATAAATAAAGACTCCAAGTACTACAATCCTCATTAATGGCTCCGTCATCCATAAAATTCTGCATTCATGCCACAATAAATTTGTCGTCACCTCAACCAATACCTTTCGTCATCCTATCAAATATGTAAGGTATGAGATCTTTGAACGATCATAGAATGCAAGTAAGTATTAATTTTTGCTTTAAGTAGGTAGTTATTTTTGAATAAACAATGATTAATTGGCACAAACTTCACTCCCAATATAGCAATTTATGTCACTCGGTGATCAACTACTTGTATGGCAAAGCCTTTCGCATGCCTCCATGCAGATTGAAAATCATTACATAGTAAGCTGCAAACAAGACAAATAAGTGATTTCAAAGGTAATATTTTCAAAAGCGTTGTGTCAAATATTTGAGCCATGATTGAAATATTTTGCAGAGAGGGAAAATATGAGAATGGGGAGTGGTAAAAAGAAGTCAGAGCCAAATTCAGCTGAAAAATTGTTGGGATTAAGCAATATCTCCAGACTGTTCGAAGAGGCAAGGTGGTTGGATTTTATCAAAAAATTCGAAGGATATGATGAAAAGTTGGTGAGATCATTTGTTGAAAAATACTCAAATGGTGAAGCGGTAATTCATGGAAAGCATTTCAAGGTGAGTCCAAAAATCATTTCCCATTTCTTTGGGTTAGAAAATTCAGGTATTAAGATAAAAGAAACCTCTTAGATAACATACCAAAAATTTTCTGGATTATTTGTTAGAGAGGGAGACCCTCACCCCATGGTAGTAATTAGCACCAGATAACCTCCATACTAGAGCCCTGGGGTACTGTCATTGCTTGGATCATAAAATATTTTACTTGTGAAGGTCAACTAGCTGTTGTAGTAGGACCTGCTTTCTGAATGCTGATCCATTTGCGTTATGGGAAAGAGAACTCTGCTCTTAAGGTAAATTTGTCTGAATTTTTATGTGAATCTATAAAATCTTCCATAGAAAGATATAATATAGGGTCAAGGCCACTGAAACACTATGGATTAATTCAATTGATTTGTAAATACCATTTTTATGAGAAATTTGAGGGCAAATGGGAAAAGTTTTTAAAGAAAATTGAGAAGCCTTCAATTAGAAGGACAATAGAACTAGGGGAATTGTCTCACTGAATTAATTCACCATCTGGAGAAATTTTCCCTAAGGGCTCTCCAGCTGTGCAAGCTCCTAATCCCACCACCCCTAGTGAGGAAGTGTCAAATTTTTTGAATAATGAATTCAAAACCCCTGATTTTCCAGAGCAAGTTGAGCTTATTTATTCTGATTTGAGTAACCCCAGAAGAAAAGAAAAGGGAAAAATAGGACACCTATCACCTTCCAAGGTCTTCCTCCATTAAGAAGAAGTAAGTTCCTAGCCTCTGAATTCTCTGAAACCCCAATGCAAGGTATCGAGGGAAGTTCCAAAAAGAAAAAGCCCAAGCGACCATCTGAGCCTGTAGAGATTTCAGAGCCTTCCAGTGAAGAGGAAATACCTCTAGAAAAAGAATATTCAGTTGAAGAGATTCCTTCCCACTCTGCATATGTGGAGGAGGTCTTCATTGAAGAAATTCAGGGAAGAGAACAAGAGGGAAATGATGGTATTCCATGTAATTCATCCCCTATTGTTAATAGAATTATTGAGACAATTGAAACAAAGGATGCTACTGCAGAAATAGAAAAATGTAAAATAGAAATTGATAATCTAAAGAAACAATTGTACAAAAATAATAAACAGGTTGAATTGCAAAAAGAAGAATTAATGGTGCATATTGTTGTAATAAATAAAAGGAATCAAGAAATTTAGGGTTTAAAACTACAATTACAGGAAAAGGACACAATGATTTATAAGTTGGAAGAGAAAATACAAGAATTGAGTAAAGAGAATAAAACTTATAATGTTGACATTGTAAAAAAGAATACATAAATTGAAAGGATAAAGCAAAACTTTGTGCTTATGCTCACAGCCTTTGAAGAAGACAGGAAAACAAGAACTGAAGAATTAAATGCTTCCATCTGCAGAGTTGTAGATCTGGAACAAGACTTGACGGAATGCATTGTGAAACCAAAGATGGAATCAAAACAAATCCAAACTGAGTCGGTTATAACTAATTGGTTCTAGGTTCGCATTCCCCCACTGCTAATGGAATGGATGGAAAAGTGTTATTTCTTAGGAAATGTTCAAACTGAGAATTACAGGCTAAAGAAGGAATTGGTACTCCTAAAGGAGTAATTTCATAGGGCATACAGAGGAAAACAAGATGCATGTTAATTAATTGATTGTCTATTATCCTGTAGAAGCCCATCTAGATTGTATTGCATGTTTTTAAATGAAGAATGGATAAGATGGAAATTATTCAGAATCTACAATGATCAGCCTTATGAACCCAATGACAAAGAATTTATTAAGAGTTTTTATAGAGTTAGCCCCTGAGGATCAAGATTTGATTTGTGAGTTATTTTTGCATGATTTATTACTAGAGAATCACACTGATTTCTTTATCAACCTATTTGTTGGAGAAGTAGATTTAAGAGCCCTGTTGTCTACCATGAGAAACCAGATTCATTGGCAGGAGCGTACAAAATAATTTGCATAGGCAGAGAAGACAATAGGTCTCCAAATAAGGTCACCAAATTCTAGGCTTGGAGGTTTCAAAGACACCTTTTCATCTCTCCTGATTAATGAAAAAATGAAAGAAAAGTATGATGATAGCCTCAGGCAGTGTTACAATAATTTTATGACAAATGGGCATAAATTGATTGGGAAAGCATGGCACACTTGTGAAGAGAGGTTCACTCCATTACCTGCTTACCTCAAGAAAAGAGAGATCATTTCCCCTCTTAATATCAGGTGGTCTTTTAGAAGAGTTGATGCTTTAGTCAAAATCCTAAGAACCCTTAAGACAAACTAGATGGGAATGAAATACAGGCCTCCTTTGCTACTTAATCCACCTCCCGCTTTCAATATTTCAACTGATCAGAATGATAGACTTTTTAATGAATGGAGAGAGAGTGTGATATTTCACAAAGGGTTCATCCATGACCCTATAGCTTTTGATGCAACGGCAAGAGAGGAACATGATCTCAATTCCATATATGAGGAGTGGAATAAAACTCAGGGTTATAATTATGGAGCAGGAGGACCTGCTAGGAATTAGGTGGGGGAGGAAATGATGAGATAAAAATAACCTCATCATAATAAAATCAGAAAAACTTATTCTTACAAGTTCAATCCTAAGTCTATGCAAATTTATTAAACTTTAGGAGAAATAATTGCTTATCTTTAAGGAAAATTATGCAAACTTTATTTCTTATGATCAATTGAGGAAATTTGTCAATACAGGTTTAAAGGGTTGACTTGAGTGTTTTTGTAGGGAATAATCGGTCATCTAGCCATTGTTATAAAATGTTGAGCCAACACGTGCCTTAAGTATGATGAAAGATAGATGCCGCGAACCTTCTCCTGAATCTCAGGCTGATGAACCGAAGATTTAGTTACTGTCTATTTAAATTATGTTACCAAAAACTTCATGGATCATCTCAAGCCTTCTCTACATTTATGAGTTTTAAAGACATGGAAGTTAGTTAAAGTTGTTAAAAGAGTTTTGCAATGGTTATCCATGCCATCTGGAATCGAGGATTTAGTTGTAAGTTTTTCTATAAGAATGTAATTTCAAAATGGATGAATAAGACTAAATAGTAATGTTATGTTGTTTATATGATTTCTGAATACTGATGAATGAAAGAAGATTCTTTTGTCAATTCCTAAGTTGTTGAACTATGGATGATAACTATTTATAATGGAAGGACTCCAGAACCTGTAGTTTATGTGATTTGAGAATGAACTGTTGACCTGCGAGCTGGCCACTCAAGGGGAATTAGTTTAAATAGACAAGTACTTACTATTATGTTGTTTAAGTTGTTACATAAATAGCTGTTCAGTAGGAATTATTTAAGTCTGTTAAGATTTGAGTTTGAAGTTCTAGAGCACAATTATTTTTAGTATGAGTTATTCTTCGTATTTGTTAGAATCTTTTACTGTTTAAGAAAATCTTTTATAGTCTGTTTACTTACTTTTCCACTTCCGTAGTTTATTTGTTATACAGTTTTCTTATCTCTATGCTTTCTAGTTTAAGTATTTCTAGTTTTCCTAGAATAAATTGTTTTCTAGATAAGAAGTTAAATGGCCTTAGACTAAAATTGATTTCAGTAGTTTAAAGAAAAATAGAAAATCTAAGATGAGTTATCTGAATTATCTTCTTTTCCAAACTGCCTTGGACACTGCTCGGTCGACTAATTAACATTCTATATTCTAAAGTAGTAGGACCTAACAACAACCTATCACTTACTACAAGATATGAGGTGTCATAATTTTTTAAGCCCTTTGAAAATGGTGAACACTTGGCTCTTGATGAAGTTATACTTTGTCTCATAGTATTTTTAAGTCCGGGAGTGAAAGGCTATCGGATGTTCTCCCTTTCCTTCATCATCTTTTTGAGTTAAAACAGTAGCAATGCTAGAATTTCTACTGAACACATACATTATAAAGTCCTTGGATAAGTCTGGGTTCACTAGCAAAAGAGCCAAAGAAATAGCCTCCTTGACCTTCTCAAAGGCTTCTCTTGCCTCTTTTGTCCACTTAAATAATTGATCCTTCTTCAGCATCGAGGTGATAGGTCTAATTAGACCTACAAAATCTGAAATGAATTTTCTTACAAAATCTACCTTCCCTAGGAAGGACTAAACTCCCTTTTTGTTTATTGGTTGGGGAAGTTCTTTGATTTCCTTAACCTGGTCTGGATCAATAGGAAGTCCATCTTTGGACACTACATGTCCCAATAATTTCCCTTGAGGCACTCCAAAAGTATATTTTTTTGGGTTCAGGGATACCCTGAACTCCTTGAATTTTTTGAAAACCATTTCAAGGTGATCAAAATGATCATCTTTTGACTTACAAAATACAATAAGATCATCCAAGTAGATCAAGATGATATTATTGATCAGTTCTCTAAAAGTGATATCCATTGCTCGCTGAAAGATGGCTCCTGCATTTGAGAGGTTGAAGGGAATTTTTGCATAGGAAAACGTTCCCCACTTAGTAGTGAACATCATTTTGTGTCAGTCCTCCTCTTTGAACCATATTTGGTTGTAATCAGAGAAATCATCTAGCAAAGAAAACATTTTTGATCCAGCCACTATTTGCAAGATTGATTCCATGAAATGCAATGAGTAGTGGTCTTTCAGGGATGCCCTATTTAGATCCCAAAAATCAACATAGATGTGGATTTCCCCATTTTATTCTAGACCGAAATGAGGGTTGAAACCCATGTACTATTTTTGATTGAGAATACAATATGGGAGTGGATTAGCTTACTTAGCTCTTGTGCCATTAGTAACTCAATCTTTGGGTTTATCGACCTTTACTTCTGGAAGACAGTTTTGGCCCCTTCCGTCAGTTCTATGGTATGTTGGATGACTTTAGGATAATATCCCTTGAGGTCATCATATGACCAGGCTACTACTCCTTTGTATTTTTCATAAAAATGCATGAGCCTGTCTTTAACATGTTGCAGAACATCTTTCCCGACCTTAAGCTTCCTTCCATCTCTAACTTGGAGATCTACATAATCGCCCTTGTCCACTACAAACATCCTCTTGTCATTTTTTGTATCATCACAATTGAATAGATTTTTGAGAGTAACCATCCCTCTTGGAAGCTTGTTGGACCTTAGCTGAATAATTTTCCCTTCATAAGCTTCTATAATTTTTGGTTGGAGCTGATCAAAAAACTCTCCTAAGTGTTGAATGAATGAGGCAATTTAATCGTCACTTGCAAAAACTTGCCAACTCTGGTCATTGTCTAGGATTGCGGGTTGGACAATCACTCACATAGAGTTTATGTTTTCTATTAAGTCAAAAGCAAGGTTAAATTGAGATCCTATTATCACCATGTAATCCGTCGCTACATTTATCTCTTTGGGAACCATTTGGATATTGAAGGCTTCAAAACCTTCAATTAGATCCTAGACCCTATGTCTATATGATAGCATGCAGACATTCTTGGCTATGGAGACACCTCAGACTTGATTGACTATTATCTTAGAGTCTCTAAAAACCATTATCTTTTTAATGCCCATCCACTTCATAAGACTTAAGCCTGGCATGAGGCCTTCATAGTCAGCTTCCTTGTTTGAACAAGCAAATTAAAAGCAAAAATATCTGTCTTTTCTTGTGATGGGGACATCAAAAATATCCTGGCTCCTACACCAAATTTGCATCTTGCTCCATCAAAATACAACATCCACAACTTTGAGGCATGATCACCCTTAGGTTCCTTCGTAAGCTTTGGAATCACTTGATCTTCATCATAGATCACATAAGTTCCCAATCTGGTGGCATGATCATTTCCAAAAGGATCAGTGTCTATAAATTCACTCATGAGGACTTTTTCCTAATCACTTTGTTCTTCGACCACCTTCTCATCCTCAACTAACTCAGTACAATACATCTAATCTTTGTTGATAAAGGTATGAGTAGCCTCAAAATTAATAATGGCCTCATCTTCTATATGTTTTAAACACAAAGGTTTGGAAACTATCTTCATCTTAGCTCCATGCTTGGTCCTAAGAATTAAGTGTGACCAATATAAAGAAAGATACCCACCTATTTTGGTAGTGAACTCCCATGATAAACAAAGACTGAACATTGGAGGGACATCTATGATCATGATATCTTGTTTAACTGTGATACTAGTGCAAGAGAACATAGTCAATGGGAGGTTCTTGATGACACCTATAGTTTCTACCTTATTCCCATCAAGCTGCATGACCTCTCTGTTAAAGGTTCATAGCTAATTCCTAAGGCTTCATCTATTTGCTTGGGCATGATTGTGATGCTAGCACCGAATTCAATCATGGAATTAGACAACATTTTTTTACCCACAATGAGAGTTCAGAAAAAGGTGTTTATTTTTGGATTGCCTCTACTTTCAGTCAAGGTTTTCTCTCCATTGTTTGTGAGGACTTTGGCCTGAGATGATGAATGAGTGGTATTTTCCTTAGGTGATTGCTTTGTTGGCTCTATACTTGCATCTTCCAGTAGGGCCTTCCACAGTAAGGACTTTTGCTTTGAGATAGCTATGTTGGCAACATAAGGGCGGACAACTGAGAGGGGGGTGAATCTATTGTCACATAAATTATACTTAGATCTGGTAAATAAACATGAAAGCATAAACCATCACCACATCAAAAACACACATAACACCAAGATTTTGTGTGGAAACCCTGTTAGGGGAAAAACCATGGTGGAGGTTAGTCCACAAGTTTATATTCTATTAAAATTATTATAAATGGGGAATGCACATTCATTCAAGATAATTTCCTAGAGCTCACTGCTCATATACAAAAAGGCTCACTACCCAAAGGAAGACACGCTATCTTACAATCACATTCAGATTACATCTGAAAGATTTTGAACTGAGAAAATAACATCTTCTAATGCCTAATTATAGTTTTGGTTAAATACATAAACCCTTTCTTCTGCTCACTCTTCTTCACACTTTACTTCTGCCTTCGAAATATTAGAACATTATTCACACACAACACTCATCGCACATCACACACCATTCCTCAAATGGTATAAACAATTGATCATATATATCTGCAACTATGGATAACATCAACTACATGTCAGCCCAACAAAATATGAAATATGACAAACTGTCAGCTTAAATTAATAAACAATTTATCAATGTGAACCAAACAATATTGGCCAAAACATAGTAAGGACCCAAAACAACATGTCTCGAGCACAAAACACCTTAAACAATTATGCCTCAAAGATCCACAACATGCTACAATCACCATGTCGGCCATGATCATGAAAAACATGAACTCACAAAAGAAAATACCAATCACGAGCACAACAATCAATACATACCAAAAAAATAGATAGAGCACGATCTAGAAACATCCACAAGCATCATGAATCACCATAGAAGAATCTGCAACAAATCAAATTACTAGAATCACATCATCTTCTTTCACGAACACCAACTAAAGAACTAAAACAACTGTCAGAACACAGATACTCATAACTTGGTCAAATCTTCATGCAAACCTCTAAAAGTTCATGTGGATAAACTAGATATACTTTTCAACAAACCCTTTAATCCTCAACTTCTCATCATCAATATACTGAGCTAGCCATCATACTGAACTTCACTGCATTACCAACAATCTGCAACTTATTTTATTACAATTTTCTCAATATCCTCAACATATACAACCTTAAAGACATTAATGGTGATAGTGTTGACATCAATGAAAACCACATATCAGCAATATCTAGTAATCTCCCCCTTTGGCATTGATGGCAATACATGATGTGAAAAATACCATCAACGATACTTTCTCTTACCACTTTTGCCCCCTTATATTTTGACTCATTTCTCCTTAACTCTTTCACGATTTTTCACAAGACTCTTCTCCTCCTTTGACATCAATGAAAAAGGTACACATTATCTTTCCCCACACAAGATTTGAACCACCATTTTGAACATCTGACTACTCCCCCTGAGTATCAGCCACCACAACATCAATTTGGATCACAAGATATGACCATGAAATGCATGGACTAATGCAAGTCATTGCATCTTAAATTTGATTAGGAGGGGTAATCACCCCTAGATTCCCTCTAAGGTAATCAAAATTATCCTTAGGCAAGGGCTTGGTAAAGATATCTGCAATTTGTTCCTTAGTGGGCACATACTCCAATCTGACTTCCTTTTCACTCACCTTTTCTCTCAAAAAGTGAAACTTGATAGATATATGCTTGGTTTTTTAATATAGCACCAGATTTTTAGAAATGTTAATTGCACTTGAATTATCACATAATATAACAATAGGTTCATCATACACAACTCTAATATCTTTCAACATCTTCTTCATCCACAATACTTGAGTACAATTGTTAGCAGCAACAATGTATTTTGTCTTTGCAGTAGATAAAGAAATGGCATTTTTCTTCTTACTTAACCATGAAATCAACTTCTTTCCCAAGAAAAATGCACCACCACTAGTACTCTTTATGTCATTCACATCTCCTACCCAATCAGCATCAGTAAAAGCACTCAAAGTAAAGTCATATTCTTTACAATACCATAGGTTAAAATCAACTGTCCCCTTCAAGTACATGAAAATCCTCTTCACAACTGTCACATGAGATTCCTTAAAGATCAGCTTGAACTGTTGCAACAATGCATACAAAATTCATGATATCAGGTCTAGTTTGAGTCAAATAGAGCAATCCACCAATCATGGATATGTAACTAGTCTGATTTGTTTTAGGAGAATCATCAACTTGTGTCAACTTACATCTAGTCACCATAGGTGTACCAACTGGCTTTGAATCTTCCATACCAAACTTCTTTAGCAATTCTTTCACATACTTGGACTAAGATATAAAGATCCCTCTATCTAGTTGAGTAATTTGCAATCCCAAAAAGAATTTCATTTCTCCAATCATAGACATCTCAAACTCACTCTATATCTCATCAGCAAACTTCATGCACAAACTATCATCTCCTCCAAAAATGATATCATCAACAAAGACTTCAACAATCGAATATTTATCATGATCAATCTTGAAATACAAATTACTATCAGCAGTACCTTTATTAAATCTAAGCTTCAACAAATACTTGTCCAATTTGGCATACCATGCTCTTGGGGCTTGCTTAAGTCCATACAATACTTTCTTCAATTGGAAAACCATATCTCCCTAATCAGTCAATTGAAATCCATCAAGTTGCTCAATATACACTTCTTCATCCAGTTCACCATTTAGAAATGTTGACTTGACATCCATCTGATAAACTTTGAAGTTTTTGTAAGCAACATAAGCAAGAAATAGTCTCACTGCTTCAACCCTAGCAACAAGAGAAAAAGTTTCTTCAAATCCAATTCCTTCCATCTGAGAATATCCTTTACACACCAGTCTTGCTTTATTTCTAACAACTTCACCTTGCCCATTTAGTTTGTTCCGAAAGACCCATTTAGTTCCAATTACATGTTTTTCCTTAGGTTTAGGAACAAGAATCCATGTATCATTCTTCTCAATTTGTAGTAGTTCTTCTTTCATTTCTTCCACCCAATGTTCATCTTTGCATGCTTCATTGACACTATTAGGCTCAATCTTTGAGATCAAACAATATTCTTCTGCAATTATTCTCCTTGTTTGAACACCTTAGTTCTTAACACCTATAATATGATCTTCTGAATGATTTAGTCTTACATACCTTTGAATCTTAGGCTCTTGTGATCTTACTTATGCACTTTCACTAGTTTCTTCCTCTTGATTTTCCTAATTCACCAAAATGATTTGAACTTGATTTAGAGTCTGAACTTTCTTTCCTTTATCCAAACTATCATTTTGATCATCTAAATCATATCTATGGGTTCTGGATGGTCTAATTGTGCTTTTATCAACCTTGAAATTAGTACTTTCAATTACTTTCATTAATCTCTTATTGTAGCACCAGTAGGCTTTACTTTTAGTAGAATAACCAAGAAATATTACTTCATCACTTCTAGCAACAAACTTTCCTATATCTTCATCTCTTTTGACATAGAATTTACTCCCAAAGATTTTTAAGTATCTAACAGCAGGCTTATGACCAAACCATAGCTTATAAGGAGTCTTATCCATATCACCTTTGACATGTACTTGGTTGAGAGTGTAAATGACAGTACTCACAACTTCTCTCCAGTAGATATGAGGAACATTTCCTTCTAACATCATAGTCCTAGTAGCTTCTTGAATTATCTTGTTCTTCCTTTCCACAACTCCATTTTCCTGAGGGGTCCGCTGGGAAGATAATTGTATCTTTATCCCATGCTCTTCATAGAAAGAAAGTGAATTCACCCCCTCTATCTGATCTCAAACATTTAATCTTCAGACCTGTCTCTATCTCAACCATAGCCTTAAAAATCTTGAATTTCTCTAGAGCTTCATATTTTCCCTTAAGTAAATAACCCACATCAATCTAGAATAATCATCAATAAGTAACATTTAATACCCATCTCCTTGTAAAATTCTAACTCTAGAAGGACCACACAAGTCAGTATGCACAAGCTCCAATACTTCATTTGAACAATGTTGTTTGCTTCAGAATGAAATTCTAGTTTTCTTCCCTAACTGACATTCCTTGCATATAGTATTAGTAAGTTTTATCAACTTAGGAAGATCTCTCGCTGCCTGAGTAGAACTTATCTTGATAATATTGTCAAAGTTTACATGATACAATATCCTATGCCACAACCAAAATTCATCATCTTGAGCAATTAGACAACTTTTACTAGTAGTCCTTAGGTGAAATATATTACCTTTTTTTCTGTACCAGATGCAATCACATTTCCAGAACTCCCTAATACTGTACACTTCCCATCCTTGAATTGAAGATTATATCCCTTGTCAACCATATGTCCAACACTTAAATGATTATGCTTCAAACCTTCCACATATAGAACATCATCAGTATTATGTTTACCATCAAAATAAATGGATCCTCTGCCACGGATTACACCAGATTTGTCATCACCAAATCTTACAACACCACCATAATACTTTTACAAGCTCAAAAATTTACTTTTATCACCTGTCATGTAATGAGAGCATCCACTATCAATCACCCATTCATCTTTTTTCTTCAACTCTGGCAGCTAGATATTTCTCCACATTCATGAAACTAGTAGATTCAGTAGGTACTGGATTATTTTCCTTGATAGAAAGAAATACCCGTTCATTCTCACTTACATTCCCTTTATCAGATTCATCATTTTTCACACCTTTATCAACAACATAATAACACTTTCTTTGGAATCTAGGCTTGTTAGGTCTTGGCTTAGGAACTCTTTCCAGACACCTTGAGGAAAAATGACGTATCTTATTGCAAGAATAACATTTAAGAGGCAATTTCCTTTTATACTTTCCTTCTCCTTTGGCTACCCTCTTGACAATAAGTGCTTCAAGCTCATATAGTTTTCTCTCTTCTTCTTCAATCTCTCTCATTTCCTTCTCATATTTGGAAATTTTTCTTGAAGAACTTTCTCCCGGATCATATCTCTGCTTATCTTTTTCAAAGATAGCAGCTTTGAATGTAGATTATGTTTTAAGAAGAGATTCACCAAACTCACTTAACTCAAAAGTAGCAAGCTCACCAATCAACATGTCTCTGGTTACATTTTTCATAATTTGGATATCCTCAATAGCAGCAACTTTATGTTTGTATGTAGCAAGCAAGGATCTGAGCACTTTAGCAACAATCTTTGATTCTTCCAATGTTCCACCAACACATATGATACTACACACAAGTTCATTCAGTCTCTGCATAAAAAAAATGTTCTCATCTTCACCCATTCTCAATGTTTCATATTTCCCTTTCAGGCTTTGCAGCTTAGCAATCTTCACATGGGTATCACCTTCATACAAATTTTCCAACTTTTTCTAGATCTCATAAGAAATCTTCAGCTCCATTACATTTGTCATCTAGGAATCAATCAGAGAACTCAAAAATGCTTCCTTAGCCCTGATATTGTACTCAAATTCCTTAATCTCACCTGTAGTAGAAGGAACATTATGTGGGATGATATATCTATTCTTTGTAATTGTTCAGTAAGGTTCACCAATGCATCTCAAATGAAAATACATTCGAGTCTTCCATAGAGAATAATTTTCTCCACCAAATCTTGGACTATCCTTCTTATATGTCGCCATCCCGAATCACCTCAAGCGGTCAAGCTTCTCCAGAGGAACTTGCTCTGATACCAATTGTTGGCAACACAAGGGAAGAAAGCTAAGAGGGGGGGTGAATTAGTTGTCACAAAAATTATACTTATTAAACTTATTCTCAGATCTGATAAATAAACATGAAAGCATAAACCATCACCACATCAAAAACACACATAACACCAAGATTTTTGCATGGAAACCCTGTTAGGGGAAAAACCACAGTGGAGGTTAGTACACAAGTTTATACTCTATTAAAAGTATTATAAATTGGGAATACACATGCATTTAGGTACACTGCCCAGAGCTCACTGCTCAAATACAAAAAGGCTCACTTCCCAAAAGAAGACTCATTGTCTTACAATCACATTCGGATTACATCCGAAAGATTTTGAATTGAGAAAATGGCATATTCTAATGCCTAATTATAGTTCCGATTAAGCACATAAACCCTTTCTTCTTCTCATTCTTCTTCACACTTTACTTCTTCCTTTGAAAGATTAGAAAATTATTCACACACAACACTCATCGCACATCACACACCATTCCTCAAATGGTATAAACAATTGATTATATATATTTGCAACTAAGGATAACATCAACTACATGTCAGCCCAACAAAATATGAAATATGTACAAACTATTGGCCCAAATTAATAAACAGTTTATCAATTCGAACCAAATTTTTTTGTCCAAAACATAGTAAGGACCCAAAATAACATGTCTTGAACATGAAACACCTTAAAAAATTATGCCTTAAAGATCCAAAACACGCTAAAATCACCATGTCGGCCATGATCATTAAAAACTTGAACTCACAGAAGAAAATCACCAATCATGAGCACAAAAATCAATGCAGACCAACAACAAAGATAGAGCATGATCTTGAAACATCTACAAGCATCATGAATCACCACAAAAGCATCCGCAACAACTCAAATTACTAGAATCACATCACCTTCTTTCAGGAACACCAACTAAATAACCAGAACAACTGTCGAAACACAGATACTCATAACTTGGTCAAACATTCATGTGAACCTCTGAAACTTCATGTGGATAAACTAGATATACTTGTCAACAAACCCTTTAATCTATAACTTCTTAGCATCAATATACTGAGCTAGCCATCATACTGAACTTCACTACATCACTGACAACCTACAACTTATTTTATTAAAAATTTCTCAATATCCTTGACATATACAACCTTAAAGACATTAATGGTGATAGTGTTGACATCAATGACAACCACATATGAGAAATATCCAACAAGCTGAGATATCCCAAATGGATAAGTTAGTAGAGGCTTTTTTCAATTATTCCACCACATTGAATGGTGGCAGACTCAAAAACTTCTGCTCCTTAGACTTTGTTATAACAATCTCCTTGTGTGGTTGAGATTGTTGTACAATTGCAGAGGAATTAGGAGCTTGGTTGGGAACACTTTTGGGCTATTGAATGACCATTTCACCCATTAATCTCCTCTTCAAGTAGCTATCATAATATTATTGCACTTGTGGGGCCTTTGATTTAGAAACGTCATTTGCAAACACCACCTCTTCTTTCATCCATGAGAAGAGTGCATGACCAAGAGCTATCTTTGTTTATTGCTCCAAGGACATCCCCTGCATTTGAGTGGTGAGTACCGCATTTTCCATTTGTGAAGAGGTATTTGTAGAACCTCTTGAATTTGGCACAACACCTTGACTATGTTGTTCCACCACTTTTTGTTGTAAATTGCCATGTGGAAAATTTCAGGGCATATGTGTTTCATTGCAGGGGAAGCACCAAGAATTGGTATCATCAATGAGATTATTTTTCCTTGCTACTAGATCTCTATTCAAACTTGGGGGAACATTTTTTAGTGGAGTAGGAATTGACACAATCTGATTATTTGATTGAATCAGTGGATTCATGCACATACCTCCTTGGAACTAGTTTTGTTGGTAGGAAGGTCTTCCGCCTTGGTAATTTTGGAAAGATGGGTTCACAAGCATAGACTGTTTCTGCTTGATATTAATTATTGCATTTGAGAAGGTCCACAACAAATCCTTGATGTCACTCACCTTAGTTCCTAAAGGGTTAGATGTAGAAGCAACACTCTGTGGTGCACTTGGGTATGTATACATGGATTAGGTAGGAGAAAATACACTAGTAGAAGCTATCTCTTGGACAAGAGTTGAAAATTTTGTGAAGACAAGTATAACGAGTTGAGGTGGTTAATTTCTAGCATCAATAAAATTATTCTTTGCCTTAACAACAAGGCCATACACATCCTGCAAGGTCCTCCCACCAAGGGACTCAAACATCATTGAAATGTTAGCATTGAGAGATTTTAGATAGAACATGAATGCCAAATTGGTAGGCAGATGGATAACGGTTTGAATCCTTTTCCAATTTGTGTGAAACCTAGCATTGAAGTTGGTCATAGCCTCTTGAGGGGCTTGCTTAATGGTCACTAGATGCTGGAAAAGCGAAGATCGGTCTCCATTGTTTTAAAATCGCTTGTAAAAAGGATCTTGAAACTAATCCCAGGTGTTGATAGTATTAGCTTCCAGAGTGTGATACCAATCTAGTGCCTTTCCTTTGAAAGAGGCTGCAAGCAACCTTAGTGCTACATTTTGAGTAGTGATGCCATGCACCAAGCACACGTCCACCACATCTTACAAATGGTAGGATGGTTTTTTTAGCCTTCCCCAGTAAATTTTGATAAAGCTTTTAAAGCAAATGTTGGGATGGGATCCCACATGGATAGTGCTATGAGGAGTCTTCCGATGTCCCATGCTACATAATTTCTATTAGCCATTAGTAATGGGACCTATGGAGGGGTCAAGACATTCATTGGATGGGCTCTTGCTTGAACTATTACCAACGGTGGCACTAACATATTAGGGTTATTCACTATTTGGGATCTAGTAATAGGTCTATGGATCATACACCCACTTTAACTTAGATACATTCAAAAAAAGTCCCATCAGATATACCAAAAAAATAACTGTTGATGCCTAAATTTCTACGCACATAGCCTTATGGGAAACTCAATTAATGGGGGGATCAATTGCACTAAACTGAGTAACCTGTAGGTTTTAAAGAAGTCGACTCTTTATTCATTGGGGGTTGAAAAGGGAAAAGGAAGTAGATATACAAAAATGAAATGTAATACTAAGGCGATATGCCAATATTCAAAGTAAATGAGCACATAAAATTTTCCTTTCAGGTGAGATTTGAAGGACTGTTCAATAGTTTATATGCCCCAAAATAATAGAATATAGAGATGAAATTATGAAGAAGTTAATCAAATAGGATAATACAACTTCTATATGCATTCATTGAACATGAAGAGTACAAAAAATGATCTGAACAACAAATTTATATTGAAATCATAGAATTTTGTAGATACACTACTCATTACAATAAACTTAGCATAGTATAATGTTCTATCAAATAACTAAGAAACAGAAAGGCTGAACAGATTGACACAATCTGGAAGTCTTAATACATAAAATGAAAAAAATACAAAGGCGAAGTATCTTCGTGTGATTTTTTTTGTGTATTTTCGGACCCTATTATAGAGAGGTGAAGCTCTATTTATAGATTTTTCTGACTGCCTAAAAGCGGATAATAAAAAGATTCCTAGACATGAGTTGTGTCACCCCTAGCAATGATTTACCAAATAGATCCAACATACACATTCCCAAACAACATGCAGTTGTCTTGAACAAACCACGCCTTTTCTCAAATGATGGTTGTGGCACAAGATTGGAACTGGGGAAATTCTCCTAAGGACATGTGTCAACCACTCAAAGAGTTGGTTAGGACACATGGAAAAGAGACAAGGCTCCTCACTTCAATATCCTTTCCTTATGACAACAGTCCCCATGGTGATGACATGTGGCATGGTATTCACTTTAAGCCTTGACTATGTGGTCCACCAAAAAGATGCTCACAAAAGATGCAACGCAACACCCAAGTGGAGCATGGAGATGAAGCAAGGGAAAATAACTCATGAAGGCAGATGTTGTCAACATGTGGCACAAGTGGATGAAAGTGATATCAAAAGGGAGCCCGCAGATAAAGAAAAGATATAACACATGGGTGAAGGCTGATGCAAAACCAAACAAAATATACCTTGGAGGGAGCTTGGAGGATTATTTAAATCCACAATGATAAAGCTTGGAAGGGTCTTGAATGACTATCTTGAAAGTTGCTTGATGTTGTACTGCTATACATTTTGCATGCCTAGAAGTTGCAGTTGTGGACTAAGCTGAGAAACACCTCTCTAACCTCAATTGAAACATCCTATTATTTGTCATTTGCACTGCTACAATTATTTTCTTGCTTCCATCCTTCTCATAAATAATGCATTCACCATTTTCCATCAAAAATTTGTATCCTTTTTGGATCAGTTGTCCAATAATCATGAGATTGTGCTTTATACCAGGGGAAAAATATACATTATCAATCTCCTTCTTCTCACCTTGCTTGGTGTGGAACACAATAGACCCTTTTCCCACAACTAGAACTATTTTATTGTTCCCCATTATTATTTCAGACTTGAAATTTGTATTAATGAAATAAAATAAACTCTCATTACCACTCATGTGGTTGCTATAGCCACTATCTAAAAACCATACCTCATCACTGCCTTGCTCAAAAATGATGCACATGATGAAGGCCTTTTGTTGATTACCTTCAACTACTTTCTCATCAGCCAAATTTTTACTTTGCTTGGACTGATCATGTTGTATTTTCCAACACTCACTTGTATAATGACCAAACTTATGGAAATAATAACATTCAACATTTCTCTCATCAGACTTCTAACTCGAGTTTTTGTTCTTCTTGGCTTTTCCGGAGTTGGACTGAGAACTACTTGCTCCCTCTTACCTGTGTGGTCATCCTGAGATACATTCTCTAGCACTTCCACATCCAAATCTACCTCTACCACATCTGAAGCTATTTCTACCACTCCCCCTACCTCTTTCATTGGCCTAAGCTTTGAAATCTTGCTCATGGGAAGAACTTACAAACCTATTTAGGCGTTTCTCATGGGTTTGGAGAGAACGCGTCAGCTCATCAACGATCAACATTCAAAGGTCCTTTGCCTCTTCAATGGCAATCAATTTTGCATCAAACTTTGAGGGTAAGATTTTGAGGATTTTCTCCACAATCCTCTACTCTTCCATGGATTCTTCATTCATCCTCAACTAGTTAATCAAACTATAGTTTCTTGCGTGAAATTCTGAGATAGACTCATTGTCCTTCATTTGGAGAGTCTCAAAATCTCTTTGAAGCATCTGGAGCTTCACCAATCTGACTTTATCAATCCCTTTGTAACTGGTTTGGAGGATTTCCCAATCTTTCTTTGTATAGTAAGCTACTACTATTCTGGGAAAAATGGCCACTATCAAGGCTACTTCAATCAGACTAAATGATTTTTTATCTTTCCTCCTTGTCTCCTTCAACTAGATATTTTGGTTGTTTGTGAGGGAAACATACGCTTCTAGATCAATCATATCATTGAACCCACTGATCAAAAACTCCCACAAATCATTTTCAACCATTATGGTCTTCATTTTCTTTGCCCAAACATCATAGTTTTATCCATTGAATGGTGGTGGTTGTTGCCACTCTTACTCTCATCTCCAGCCATGTCTCCAACAAAGAAAACTTTAAAACACCTAGAAAATAAATGCCCAAATCACTCAAGACTTAGGGCCTTCTGGCTATGATACCGTGTGAGAGTATTTGAATGCTCAGACACAAATAAAATGCACAGAGCTACTTCTTTATTTCTCAAACCACTAGGAATACCAAACTAAAATATAGAATAACAAAACAAATAGATTGGAAACACACAACTAGGCATGCATACTTTTTCTTATTCTATTAACTAGAAAATAACATTTACAAAATGATTTCAAACTTGAAACTACAAACTACTAATGAAAAACTTGACTTGCAGCAATTTGGAGCTGCACCCACAAACTTACAATAATCTGGAGCTTCTCAGAGCTCTCTCTACTTCCTATTTGTCTAGAGATATATGTTGCTCCCTGCACATAGTGTAGCTAACTATAGCTATCTAGAGCTATCTAGAGCTATCTAATACTCCTCACACACAAAGAATAATCTAGAACTATTTGTTGCTCTCTGCACAAGTTCTTCATTTAATTCACAAAATATTCTATGTTGTTGCTGCTGCAACTTCAAACTTTTTGCTACTTACTTGCAAATCTCACTTAACTAACCATTACATTCCTTCTTTTGTCTATATTTGTCTTCTTCCAAAATTCCCTCTCAAAATTCAAACTTACCTAACACCATAAATTCTATAAATTCAAATTTTCCTACCACAATAAATTCTGCAGTTAGGAGTAGAACAAGGATGAAGATCCCCAAAAAACAACTTTCCATTGAAAGCTCCTGACAAGTAGGTGACACAACGGAGTTGATGTGATAAGAGGCTCAATAAAATATATATATATTTCCAACAGATTGTGGATGCATAGACAAGATGCATGAACTATTAGGTGGAATACTTCAAATAATTATCATCTCATAAAATGCAATATTTACAGAACAAGCAAAAGATAGAGTTATAGAATGAGCTTAAGAACATAGTATGACCATCCACCAAAACCTCATAATTAATTAACTTAATTTAATATGTATATTTACCATGAGCCTAATAGGTATGCAGGTCAATGAATTTTCAAAATAAAACCTTAAATAATAAGGAACTATGCAAAAATTAATTGATAATACTACATTTAATATGAATTGCATAAAGTCAAATCTTTGTTAAAACCATATAAAATTCTGGTATGTGAAGTAGCCAATATATTAAGAATAACCAATCACACCTCTAGTTCAAGTTAATAATCCCCCTATTTCTATCCTTCTTCCACTTCCATCCCTACTACTATCATTCCCCTTTCTTTACAACCTTACCCAACATCCTTCAATGATTGTAGTAGATGCACCAAATGGAATTTGTTGATAAGGCTTGAGGAACTATAATTGGAATCAAAAATAGATTTCCCTATCTTTACTACATCTTTACTTCCTCTTCACCATGATCGAAGAGAAAATGAATCCTCCTTCATGGAACACTTAACTCCTCTTTGGGAGAGAGCGAACCAAAAATAGTTAGTAGATCTAGATTAAAAATATTGTTATTAAGGAGGACGTGCAACATAAAATTGGAGTAGTGTTGCCACATTCAAAATCAAGCTGAAATGATTGAGATAGTTACAATTAACTATGCAGTGTAGAAAACTGACTTCTTTGGTGTTGAGGGTGTTGGATATTTTAATCTTATCTCAGATGCCACAATTAGGAATGTAGTTTTAAAAACTCCATCCTCTTGTGTAGTTATATAATTTATCTTCTTGCACATTAAAAATAAATACAAGTTCTTTGAAGTTTCCATTTGAATTAATTATTTAAATAATAAAAGAGGTAAATAAGAATCACTATTTATTTTTTTGATTTATATTATCTGAAATTACTTATTTATCTTTTATAAAATCAAATCATTATTTATTTTCAAAAAAGATTATCTATTTAATAATATTATAGTAATAATTTCATTTGCTCGCTAGAAACTAACATAAAATAAATTTGAAATGATTAGAGCTCACTAAGAGGGGGTTGTGACATCCTTCCCCCTTAAATGGTGCATCGTATCGATGTATATAAATTTCAAATTTTAAGCGTTAAATAATGTGTAGCAAAAATTTAATATAACTAAATTTCTTATTACAACAAAATGTAGTACAAAGGGAAAAAAAATACCTAAATCCATCATACCTTTAAATTTGAATGTATTAACTAATATTTCTAAAGTATGCATGCATGTTCATAATAGTATGGCTCCTATGTCAATCAATCAACAAATACTTAGAATAACATCAACAAAAATGAATAATCATCCTATACATATTCTCAATTTATGGTCATGTCTAATTCCATCAAGGTAATAATTTACAATGATCATTATTATCTTCATTAACTATTTGATACACAAACAACAATCTTCTTTCCATACTTATCAAGAAAAAATATTCATTAGTCTCAATGTAAACAGGTCCAACATTCTTCATTTAAATTTATATATAGATATGAAAAACTTGAAACTTAAATCCCACACATCATAAAGTCAAAGTATTATAAGAAATAACTCCCATCCATAAGGCATTTAGGATAAGAGAATAGAGATAACAGTTTTCATTTTTCTATCTAAATAGTGTTTGCTTTATTTATCTTATACTAATTTGCACTATAAAATACAATTGTAGTTTATAAGGGTGCTTAACTTAAAGAGAAGGTAATCAAGAGTAAAAATAAATAAGTCGTAGAAATCATATGAACAATACATATAAACTTAATTTAAGTGATAGTATTATGCCATTCTATAAGAGTATTTTCTACAACTTTCTTATTTGTACAATGAGGTTATATATGTTCTAATAAGTGTCTCAAGGAACATACCTGTGATTGATTTATTTCATCCTCCAAAAGCTATTATGATCCTCATTATTTATTACTTAAATACCTTGGATGAATAAACAATACCAAAATGATCCTCTTTAGATTAGAG
The DNA here is from genome assembly GCA_007115665.2 of Sequoiadendron giganteum. Taxonomy (NCBI): domain Eukaryota; kingdom Viridiplantae; phylum Streptophyta; class Pinopsida; order Cupressales; family Cupressaceae; genus Sequoiadendron; species Sequoiadendron giganteum. The sequence continues at coordinate 364,824,797 of CM021103.1, forward strand.
CATGAGATAGTTATCATTGATACAATAGATACATCCCACTCAAAATCGATCATATTATTAGATTCATCTAACATTTTATTTTATATATACTCAATGTTCCTCAAACATTATCAACAATATTGGAATTCCTTCAACCACCAATGTCATTCACAACTTACATGTTTTGTATTGAGTCTCAAAAAATTTACTCAATATCCAATTCGACTTAGTTTTCTCACTTTCATAATTAAGTGCATTCTTCAAAATCTATCTCCTTATGCACCCCATTAGGGCCTTGTATGAACATGATAGAGGAAAAAAATTTGTACCTTATGTACCAATTGAAATAATCAAACGTAACTATCTTAAAAATTAAAACAACAACACCAGGTAGAATAATTATCAAATCAATAATAAGATAAAATGTATTCATTCCATCAATAAGGTTTAAGATGGGATTAATTTAAGCAATAAAACATAAGATTAGTAATGTTCAAAATTTTATGGCTTATCTTCTCAAAATAAGTCAATGTGTAATGTACATAAATTCTTCAAGAATTTGTCAAAGATCGAAAGGAATATCAAAGTTTGAAAGATACACTCAACAAGGAAGTAAACCACTACACTATTCTTGAATATTCAAAAATAGGTGATTTAGAGTTCATGCACACGAATGATAAAAAATACAAGCCTTAATCACACTTATGAAATATACACATATCATGTACTAATAAATATCCATTATAGATAATTTTCAATCTGTGCGAGTCGTGGTAGGCTCGAGGCCTAGTTTTCGAACCTCGCTTTGATACCACATATAAGAACCTAACCTATTATCCCAAAATTACCACTATTTTTTTTTCCTTTTCTCTAAAATCTTTATAATGTGTTTATTCAATTGTATGCTCAAGTACTTATATCCATACAAAATAGACATCCATCCATCTAGGACCGACATCTAACCATATGGGTTAAGTATATGTACATACACAATAAGAGTTCATCTATCCATTTGGGATAGGAATCTACCCAAATGGGGTAGAAATCTATCTATAAAGGATAGGAACATGCTCTGGCTAGAGACTTAGACTCATTGGGACCATCTGAGTCTTGAGTCACTCTCTAAAGACTACACTCCCCTATTGGGAGTGCACCAAGGCCATCGTATTTAAGAGTATATATATATATATATATAAAATAATTAGCTTGAGTCTCGCCTCAGAATTTGGCTTAAATACTCGAGGAGTCAAGTGAATCCATACGGGATTCCTTCTGAGTATAAAAAGAACACTTTTTTTCTTAACCTTTATGATAGAGATTAAATAATTATTAAAACATAACAATTTTGCAAACCATGAAACAAAACTTGTATAAAGTATCTCCTTGATTACAAGAAACCCAAAATAACAATATCCTAAAAAATAATTACTACGATTATTCATTTGCAACCAAATTCGTAGGTATCCTAAATTCACTCATTTATCGCATAGAATACAAAACTAAAAGATAATGTATTCACATATATTTTCTTAAGGTTTACAACATTCAGTTTATCTAAAGGACTATAAAAAACTTTAATAGAATAATGATATACATAACATTTACAATCAAGAGAAGAATAAAACATAGAATTTGAAACATTTACTTCATTGAATCATACTATATGATAATGGATAAGGATTACCTTTTAGATGCTAATTCACCTTGTGTGTTAGGTTTTAAATATACTACATGGGTGGTCCTATATTGAAGATAAAGGCATTCGACTTCCTTGAATTCCTTGCCTCATATTTAAACTATCATGCTCATAATATTGGTTTTTAAATCCCAATAAGTATAATTTCTAAGTTTTTGAATTAATATAATGCTAATGTGTCATGCCTAAGGACACAACAAAAAATTTCAAATTAGACCACATACACTTTGAAAATTTCAAAAATGTTTGTTCCAGAGCACAAATATTAAGAATAAATTCAAAACAGTTATTGTTAGCAATCAGATATGCACCCCGTCAGATTTAAAAAAATCAAACTATCTATTGCAACATTGAAACTCTTTCCAAACGTGGGTGGTCTATAAGGAAAGAGAATCTCTAGAGCGAGTTGGTTCTTCGTATAATGATCCTATTCTAAAATCTTCTTAGAAAAGGGATAGAGAGAAAAACAAAACTTAAAACTTATCACTTTGAAATAATTTTTAAGATTGGATGATGAAATACTGACTATTCTTGGATTTTCCTCACAAACAGGGCTCACAAATCAACAAAACTTCACAACCTCTCGAGAACAATTTCTTACATAAGTACTTTGCATGAAGGTATGTTCAAAACACAACATGCAACCTATATTTTTGCACTTTTCTGCATCAAACTATAGCCTAGGACATAACAAGGATTTCTTAAACTAAAAATCACAAGAATAACATCAACTGAAATATAAATGGACACAAAAATGATAGGTAGGAATTTTTTTCTTTATTCATTGTAGGAGTATGCCAAAAATAATCCAACATAGTACAAAACAGTTTCAACTCAAAAATGTGTAAGAGCCAAAACAGACTGAACTAGAAAACCCTAAGTTTTCTCCCAAGATATATGTCTCAAACTCTAATCCGAGCTCTTGAAAAAAGCTCAAGGAAAAGGCTCCAAAAAATGTGCAATAAGTTAGCATAAAAGTGGAAAGTCACACTTTTTGCATGCATCAACTGTCAAGCCTCTAAAAAAAGCAAAAAACTGCTTTTAAAGCAAGAAAAACACCTTATCTCTCCAACTAAAAACCCAATTCCGACCAAGAAGAAAATTCAACCTTAACTGCCAAAAATAGCAAGAAAACAAAGCAATTTATAAAGCATTGCTTTGCTTCTGCTTTACATGATGCAGTTTTATAATTATTCCATTTTACAATTAAAGATTTTTTATTTTTTTTAAAATCTTCTGCATATAACACCTTATATCTCCTTCACAAGTATTAAAAATCATAAAATTATAATCCCCTCTTTACATATTTTAATTGTTTTCGCCAAAAACAATAAAAATAAATACTAATAAGCCTAGGTACTAACCCTAATCCTAAGGCATATTATTCTCTCAATCTCCTAATATGGCTTATCTTTGTGCTTAAAACAATTTTCCATTTTTGACTAAGGCAACCACTAAAGGCCTAAAGTCTTCAAATAATTCATTAAATAAACAAGACTTAGGCAAAATTTCATCACTCAGAACTCCACATGGTTCGACCTAAATCAAGAATAATCAGCCATTCAAAACTTTGCATAAAGTTTGATAAAGAATGATGTCCTTATTTTGAATTAGGGAAACATAGAAAAAACAAGTTCAAACCCTAAAAGCACTTCATTTTGCATTTGACATTTCAAAAGAATGCTCTGCTGAGAGGAAATGCGTCGCCATGCCTATGCTCGACCCTAGCTTGTGAAGGCTTTGGAAACTTCAAACTCTCCTCCATTCTCGTCGACTTTGCTTTGGGACTACATGGTAAGTTGATTTCCTTAACATAAGGATTTCTCCATCGTTTTTGAAAGCAAGAAAATGCCTCTGAAGGCCACGGCCTATCCTCCATTATTTTTTGATTTTCCTCTTGCATTCTTTTCACTGTGCTTTGCTATCTCCACCTTGGGCGCCATGAGAGGGCTCGACCCAAGCATTGTGAGCTCCAAACGAGTTGGGCGCGGCCTATAAGCTTATTGAATAGAAAACATAAGGGTAAGTTCTCCCTTCAAAACTCTTTCTCTGTATTTTATCTCTCCATACTGAAGCTCATGAGTTTTATCTTCTACAAACGGTTTTTATTTCCTAGAAAAATACAGGCCCATTGACCGGTTGTGCCACAAGTTCTTGTGTTGGCTTATTTGTTGTGAAATTTCTGTGCATTATCTCCTTAACAGGCCACGACATATCATAGTTAACTGATGACTCTCCATAATGAAGAAATGCAAACTCCAAGCATACTATGTTTTGATTCTGATTTAGAATGTAGAAACCCATGTGGGTATTCTGGAAACAACACCGTTTTTTGCTAAATTTAAAAACCCCCCATATGGGTAACTGAAAAAGATGGTAAATCTGCATTCCCATTGAAAACCCCATGTGGGTATTTATGAATAAAATATGTTTCTTATCAAAATCTATATGAGAGTATTGTTATTTGAATTATGCATTTTAAATGAAACCCCAATGTGGGTATTTTCAAAATTTCGAAAAAAACTATGTTTTAAACTGCATTTCTGTTATATTTGAGCTCAAAGATGAGAGCACTGTATAAAATCTTGCTTTCTGACAAAACCCCACCTGGGTGTATAACATTCTGAGAACATATCTTGCTTAGATCATTGTAACCCCATGGACTGCATTCTCTCTTATAGCCAAATAACACTTTTAGAAATAGTTCCTTCCTATTTGGTCATTATCCGCTCATTTTGTAGCAACACTTGCATTCTTAGCCAAAATGAAACTGGTTGTCTTTGTTGGATCATTGCTTCACCTTATTAAACAATTGGCTATAGGTTACTGTATTAATCTTGTAACCTTTCATCATTCTAATAGAAATCTGATACTCTTCACATATCTCCATGCATTTTATGCTCTATTTATTCTGGCAACAAACTCTTCATGAATTTACCTGTTCTTGACATAACCTCCATAACTTGCACTGTTCACTATCATTGTTAGAAGATAGGACACTACTGTTCCAAAATAGAAAATATGAAACAACACTACAAAGCAAACAGTCTTAAAAAACAACAAAACAGTATTTGAAATAGCAACTCAAAAGCATGATAGATTGATAACTTTTACTAGAACAAGTTGTCTAATTAGCATTCTTTTACAATTTTCACTTCTATAAGTTGATCTGATTGAGCGAATTAAACCCACTGTTCACCTGTAGCTTTTAGAAAGCATTTACATGATTGTTATGAATGCACAGTTGGTCTAATGGCTTGATGGATAACTCTGCTTTACCCTCTGAGTTGCACTTCCTTTCTTGATGACTATGATGATTGCAATTACTATCCCGACCCTCTTGTAACAGTTAAGGGAATCATGCCGTGCTCTACCCTTATGGGAGCCCATTTTTTCCCACATGCTTGGTCTTCAAAGATAAAAAATTGCATGGATTTTCCTATACTTGCACAAGGAAACAAATAGTGTTAGCATAAAAAACAATATATCATGTTTGTGTTGATGTTTCTCCTTCAGCTCATATCTCTACACTTTCCTTGATTGTTTCAATGCATGATTAGTAGCATACTATGTTATCATTGATGGTTCATATAGGTATATTCATAATCGGAGCCTCTGACATCCCTCTCTTCCTTCCTACAGGTCAACGAAGCTCGAAAAAGAAAAATGGTGCACCACTTCTACATCGGTCATCAACCAATTAGGCAATGATGATTATGTTTGTACTTATGTGAATTTTTCCTTTTATGCATCTTCCATAGTGTAGTGTGTTGTTTATGATGCACTGTCACAGTCCCATCCACGGCTTGTGTGGATATTTGATTTCATTCTTTCTGCTTTTCATTTGGAAAAGAAAAAATGCATTTCAATGCAAATTTGTACTAGCATTTGTATTCTCGTAATCAAATGAAATGTTGAAAATATGAATCACTTTATGAAATAAATGAAAGCCTTTGAAAATATTTATTGTTTAATGCTCGGTCATGTACTTCATTTGATTGTAAAGCATTGAATAGCAAGTTCTGAAACTCTGATTTCTCTTTTCAAAGCATGACTATAACTTAATGAACTAAAACAAAGTGCAAAAACAACACTCAAGCATATTCAAAAATAATTGCATTTCACTTTTAAATATAACAGCATTTAAATCAGCTCCACCATTTGAGTTGTAGCAAAATATTGCTAACAGGTACAAAAGGGAGGACCTAAGGGCCAAACCAATACCTTGGGGGCTCATCTTTGATGGCCTTGCTTATGTGATGCATAGAGGCTTCGTAGTTCAACAAATTGAGCTTGCGCCAACAATAAAAAATGCATAACCACTAGTTTCAGATGATGTCTCTACCACAATACACAATTTTATTACTCATATACCAATTTAACTATACACAAAGGATTACAAGTAAAAATATGGACTATATAAATAAATACTCATACTTAGTGTAGTGTCAAAAAATGTTATCAGTGACATTTTCACACTTGTTTGGGCCCTCCTTGTTAAATTGAGCTTAATGATGCCTTGACTTAGTGTTGTAATGTGATTAACACACTCACACTAGGTCTTGGGCCCTTGTGAATTAAATAAACTTAATCATGCCTTATTTTACGTGTTGTAAAGTGTTGTAACACATGCTCACACTTTTCTAGGGTTGTCATTAATAATTAGGCTTCTTTATTCTTTAATTAGCCTTATTTTACATCCACAAGCCTCGTTTAATGCATCTTGTCAAGGATGATCCCAACACAAATCAACATCCAATCATAATTCAGGTGTTTTCAGGTTGTGCGGCCTAGATTTAGTGATCTGGGACTCATTTTCCACCCTAGGTTAATGAGTCCCACCTAGATTTTTGGGTCCCAATCCTGGTTTCACACCGTTCTAAGAATTTTTGAAAATGGTCTCATAAATTATGCCTAATGGGACTCATTCCCCACCTTGGTAAAATGAGTCCTGTGTGGTCCAAAATTAAAACATTCAAATTCTTTGCAGGATTTTATCCTCCTAGATCTGATGTCGTCTTGTAGTGTTGAAATTTTGAGAATTCTTGCATAATAAAGTATAAATACAAGTTTCTTTCACCATTTTCATCCTAACAAGCAGTCAAGTGATACTTATAGAGAATTGAGTTCACAAGAGCATTCAAGAGTCTTCAAGGGAAGATTATCAAGCATTTTAGAGCATCATGTCAAAGTCTTCATACATCATGTTTGTTTTGGAGATAACAATAGTGATGTAGGGTTTCATGATTCAAGCTAGAATTTCACTCAAGAAAGATCCTATTCAAGCAAGATTCAAGATCTACATCCATTGGAGCCATCTCATACATGTTTTTGACACTTCATTGCTAGGGTTTGGTGAGTTGCAAAAACTTATTTTTTTATTCATGATTCTCCATTCCTATTTCATTTCATTTCAAGCTTTGATTACCAAAATGGGGTTTGACCAAGGTAAACCCCTATCCACTAACAAAACAACATTTTTCCCTATCTCTAGTGTGTGATTTGTAGGTTTAGATTGAAGATACATTGAAGAGTAAGTTTGGAGAAAGTTGTCAAAGTGCTCAAAGTTGTCATCAAGAATTGGAGAACATTGGAGAACACCTACAAGTTGAATTACAAAGATTCGGATCTAGAAACTTGAAGAAGCAGATTGGGTAGACTGAGAAGAGCAGATTCAAACCTTGAAGTTATAGAAAACCCTAATTCGACCGATTCACTAATTCTGGCGAGTGAGTCCCAGTTTAGGTCAAAATTCATTTTTTTAAAGATTCAGATACCCATTTGCCATATTCCTATTCCAACACAAAAACCCAGATCTGAGACTGATTCACCCAGCTTGGCGTATGAGTCCTAGTCATCATTAAATTTAGAATTTATAGCATTTGAGTCCTTCATCTAGTCATCTTCATATTTCCAAGTGCATACATTCCATTATGCATCTTTCTATTTTGTTTTACATACTTTTCTAGGTCATTTATTGAAGCATTGCATCATATTAGAGTTTGACATTTCATCTTGCATTAAATTTGTCTTTCCAATCCCTAGCTTGGTGGTGAACCCCTCATTAGTTTATAATCAGCCCTAGGACAACCCTATTGCAAGATATATTTCTCCTTTGCATTGAGATCTCTAGGGTTTGTTCTTGAATGAGAGAGAGTGAAGATTATTGTCCTACGCCCTAAACCATAAGTGACGATAATTTTCTTCCTTTCATTCTGGTGAACATGCATTTAGAACATTATAATTCTGATTTGGAATTCATTACCATCCTAGATCTTGCTTGCATTAACATTGCATTAAGTTTTGCATTAGTTAAATGGAATTCTATGGTTTCTAATTTTGCATTAGTGAAAGTGCATATAGGTTGCATTTTTGCATCTCAAATCATTGAAAATCATACAAAATATACATTTGCACTTAGAATACAAATCATACAACATAAAAAGCATCAAAATCAATTGAAATTTTTTGAAATTTTTGAAAAAGACTCACTGGGACTCATACACCCTTTTGGGAAAAGTTGTCCCAGTGTATATTTTGCACTGCATTTCTTGGAATTTAAAACAATGTTTATGGGCTTTTATTTTTAGTATACATAATTTATGTTATAATAATTTCATTATTCTTAGCTTATATTGCATTTGCATTCATTTTGAATTTAGAATCCCTTGCATGAGTATTTTGTGTCTCATTGCTAATACTATAGTGAGACGAAGTTTAAGACCCATGTCATCCTGTGATAGCACAATCATCATGGATCTTGGGTTATCTAGCTCTTTCACTCCTAGTATTGACACTAGTACACTGGGTATGGACCATACCCTTAATAATTCCTTGCCTTCAAGTAGTGTGATGCATGTTGAAACAATTGTTTCTAGTGTGCTGCAAGAAAACATAATCTAAATCCATGAAGAATTAGAAAACCTACAACATCAAGTGCAAAATGACAACATTCCAGCTACCACCATCCCTACTATAGACAACATTCACCGCATGCTTGAAAGTGGAGATGGACTTGACCTTATGCATTACATAGTTCAAATATTTGGAAAAAACCTCACCTCAACCACTAGTTGTCCTTTACCTACAAGCAATCTCACAAGACAAGGAGGAATTAAAATTCCTCCTCCCACAACAATTGCCTCTACTCCTACCTATACCAACCCTCAAGTCACAACAAAAATGCAACCAACTAGTAATGTGATTTCTTCCTTGGGTATTTCTACTAGCATCCCTAGTACCTTTGTGGCATCACATGTCATATCTCCTACCACCTTACCACCTATAAGAATTCCATTCACTTGTCCCTCAAACATATACAAACCTTCATATTTTTCACCTCCATCTCATAACACAAGCAATGACCCTCTCATAAATCAACTATTCTGAACCGTTTCATCCCTTCAAAAACAAATTTCCACCATGCACCTACATATTATGTCAAAAGAAACCCATTATCCTTGGAGATATTACAAACAAAAATGCCACAAGGTGTAGAGATGCCTAGATTTGAGAAATATGGAGGAAAGGGAGATCCTTCTAACCATTTTAACACTTATACTGCCTTATGTAGTGACTTTTTCCTTGATGATAAAATCTTGGCTAAGCTTTTCCCTAGGTCCTTGAAAGATACTACCTTGGAATGGTTATCTTCATTATCAAACAACTCAATTCATTCATTCAATGAATTTATTGAGGCATTTTTCAACCATTTCCAAGTGCGTATGACCCTTAATACTACCTTGGTCAATTTTATGAGATGCAAGAAAATAGAAGACAAAAAGATAGTTGACTTTATCTCACACTATCAATCACTTTATTCCTAGATTGATGTCAAGGTTCCCGATCCTCACCTTCAAAATATATTAATAGAAAATTTGCAAATTAAGATACAATATAAGATTACCATGATGAAATTCATGCCCTTCATGCATTTGTGTACTACCCTTCATGATTATCAAAACTCGGTTAGTAGTCAAGATACAAAATCCACCTCTAGTCGCACTGAGAAGTATGATTCCACAAACCAAAGGAATTACCAACCTTTTAGAAAATAGAATAAATTCTTCCTTCAATTCAATCCCCCTCAACAAAAAAATCAAAATACCAATAACCAAATAGTTTTTGTTAAATCCTGATACCCTTTAGCTTTGGGGACCCAAAAAGAAAATTCACTCCCTTACCCAATACCCATCACAACATAATGTCCCAACTTTTCGAAAAAAAAATGATTACCTTGCCTCCTATTAAAATACCTAATCCCAATAGGTCGTTACCTCCAAACTTTAGATCAAATGATTATTGCCATTATCACCGACAAAATGGACACAATACAAAACATTGTAAGCATCTTGAAAATATTGTGCAAGACCTCATTTATTCTGGTCATCTTTCCATTGGAGGTGTTAATGATCAAGGAAACAATTTTGTTGCCCCTACTAATCAAAACTTGCAAATCTTTACCAACCCTATTCCAAAACATAACATTTCATTTGTGAAAACTAGTGAAACTACAAAAATTGATGTGATGAATGTTGACACGAATGATGGAAACATAGATACAATTCCACAAAGTCCTATGGATATTGATCAACAAGAACAAAATCCTATCAATGATTTGGTTGCATTGGTCAAAACTCAACATCGTAAGGGATGAACTAAAAATCCTCTTGAGATTGGTTTCTCCTCATAATATATACTTAAACATGCACCCAATGGTCCTCTTTACATAGCTAGTTGAATCTATGATAAGCCCACTAATGGGATATTAATAGATCCCATCTGTGGAGAGAATGTGATCACCAAGGAATTCTTACTTCTACATGAGCTCTATCAAGACATAAATGATAAACCGAAAGCATGGATCAAGATGCATAATGGTTTCACTTGTCGTATGATGGGATCAATCACCTTTCCTTTATAAATAGGATCGAAAATATTAGATATCTCATTATCCATCATCCCACAATCAGACCAATTTCATGTGAAGCTAGGTTATCCATGGCTTCACTCCATGAATACCGTCTCATCAATTGTGCATAAATGATTAAAGTTTCCCTTTGACGATGGAATCTTTACTATGCATCATAGTGGCGTTAACACTTTTTCTTCTTGTAGAAACTTTTCCTTGGATTTCTTTTGGCCTGAGCCTAATAGCCTATCAAACCATTAGAAGACTTCTTTTTCAAATCCTATCAAAAGTTCAAGGCAAAGAAAATAGAAAAATTATCACTCTGAAACATGCCTCAACCCACCACTGAGCCTACCATCCTTGACGAAACCATGATTGATCCTAAAAAAAGTCCAAATAACCAAGATCAACCTAAGATAAAACCTTCACCCACCTCCTACAAAATATCAAGAGATAATGAAAACAATCATGTCATGCCTTCTAGAATAAAAATAGTTTACAAAGTCAAAGATAAAAGGGTCAAACAACCTCTCGTGGTTCCTTCTGTTCTTCCCCTCAAGGAAGAATAGGAACCTATGGTTGATCAACCCAATCCTACACAAACGAAACTTGAAAATAGAACTAAAAGAATAAAAGGTGCTAGAGAGTGTAAGTGTAAGCATCGTGCCCTTTCTTGAAAGTTAAATGAAGAAAATAATAAATAAAGTCAAGATCCAAACTTGACTGAAGAAATTCATGATGAGTTTACCCCTTCCCCAATACAAAAATACCCTATAATACAACTGCAACAAGAGCTAAACTCTCCCTTGGAAATTATCATTCGACCTCCTGTTGTGATTAATTTAGATGACGATGAGGAAGTTTCTAAAATTGATGAAGAGTTGCATAATGAATTGAATACATCGTTTTCGTCTTCTATGAGCTTAAACGATAATTCTCCTAAGAAGAGTTTTGAACCTGGTGATGACCCTAGTTCGACACTTGCTAGTATCCCTTTGGCTATTTTTCCACCTTTTGTAAATGATGAACATGATTGGGATGCAAATGACCTACTCACAGGTTGACTTGCATGTTCCTTACTAGTCTTTTGCATTAGTTCTTTTTCTTTTTCTTTTGTGTGATTGTATATGCATAATGTGATCCCCTATGATGTTTTGTGACATTCCTCTACTTGTACCTTAATTCTTGTTTATGTCATGCACCTTTTCACTTTTTCATTTTTCTTGTGTTTTCCTTTTGAGGATGGTGCAAGGTGTTGAGACATTCATGTCTCTTCCATGTTAACCCAAAAGCTTTTCCTTTTTATTTATCTTTTGTCTCATTTTTTCCTTTTGGGGATGACATAAGGCATCTAATCATTCATGTTTCTTCCATCTTAACCCAAAATATTTTCCTTTTCTTTATCTTTTGTCTTGTTTTCTCCTTTTGGGGATGATGCAAGGCGTCAAGACATTCATATCTCTTCCATGTTGAACCAAAATATTTTCCTTTATCTTTTCTTTGTCTTGTGTTTTCCTTTTGGGGATGATGCAAGGCGTCGAGACATTCATGTCTCTTCCATGTTGACCCAAAAAAAATTCTTTGTTTTTTCTCTCTTTGTGTCATTCTTCCAGTTCTATGTGTATTTGGGGAATGATGACAGCTCCAAGCTCTCTAAAAACATTGTAGCAAGAACATACTGACCCCAAATCCATAGATCCCTTATGTGTTTGTTGTTTTCAGTTTAGGGGCAACCCTTCTCTTTTATTTTATTTTTCATCACGTAGCTTTACTTGGAAACATATGACTTGGCATAAGGCTTTCCAAGTTATCTCTCATGTCTTCTTTCTTTTTTGCATTTATCATTTTCTACTTAAAAGTAATTATTCATAGTATGGTGTTTAGCAATTTCTTTATAGTGGGGGTGTAATGTCCCTTACTAGATTTTTCCCTAGAATTTGCTTGTTGATCAGGTTTAGGGTTTCTTCTTTTTCAAATGAATGTTCTCTTTAACTAAGTAATCTTGGATTGAAGTCTACATTTAATATTTCCACATATACATATATTTGTTAGCATTAATATCTAGATATCCAAATATAAATATAATCACAAATCAATAATAAAGACATATGAGGAGTAGCATGGGTAGAGCTGCCCAAAGCTATCCATCTAAGCCCAAGAGCACAAGCATCCTATCAGGACAACCCACCCCTTGGCCCCGAGCAATATGAATGTCTTGGAGTGGTGTGCTTAGATGAAATATTTGTACCTTCTTTCTCTACCTGTGCCATCACCTCGAAAGACACTCAACCTACTCAGGGAAGCCAGCGGAGCTTATAAGGGGTTCTAGGCCTACCACCTCTCCATGGCTGCAGCGGATTGTTAAGTGGGACCCCCACCCCTCCATGGCCACAGTGGATTGTTAAGTGGGGTTTTTAGGCACCACCTGTCTCAGGCCCTTCCACCCTAGTAGGCTTACAAACACAAAGAAGACAATCTTTTAGCAATCAAATACATTTGCATTTATTACTAATTCTTTAAGTTAATATCAGCATCATTATCATCATGATAATACTAAAGAAATCATTACACCAATAATCAAATTAGAAATATCTATTTCTTATATTCAACATATGCTAAATATTATTGCTAAGTGAGTACATCACCTGAGTTGCTATATCTCTCCATGTTTCCTTACTCGCCTTCTTCAACCTTATACTAAATTGATCATATGATGAGGAAAATTCATAAATATACATAATCTACTTATGTTTATATTAAAGAGTCATCATTACTTATAAGTATCATCATTAGTATTCATATATATATGTTTATATAATTATTCTTTCCTTATTCATATATATTCTTAATTCATTGCATATTATTCATTATAAAATTTATCTATCTCTATGCATATATACTTGCATGCCTATTAAATTATATATATATATATATAAAATGGCTCTATATTCCAATGCATAACAATAATTGTTGCTGCTGTTCTAAATTGCAAATCCTATTTCTCCATGTTTTTCCCTCTTTCCTATTTTCCTTCCTTCTATTTATACCATTCAAGGTAGGTGACTTATGGGGGGAATGTATTGTTTGGTGAAAGAGGTGACTTTTCATAAAATATATCCCTTTGTTAGATTTAATTGCTGCCCTTATTATCACAATAATATCTATTTTTTTAAAATAATATATTATTACTAATACTTATGATATTTCAGATTTATACTTATTTTATTATTTTATTTTGATGTTTTATTGAACATATTTTAACATTAAAGTATAATAATAAAAGCAATTTGCTAATATCTTATTATTATTTTATTCTAATGTATTACAATCTTTGATGTGTAATGATTATAATATTTATTTATTATTATTTTTGATACTAAGTTATTTAATACTAGAATGTAATAACAATAATTTGCCTATATATTATTATTATATTTGTTATTTCATATTTATATATTTTTATATTGATGTGATACACATTTATTTTATATTTAATATTAATATTTCTATTTATTTTATTTATTAATTGATTTGTATTTTAACACTTGGTCTTTATGGTTTTGTTATTTCGAGGACATGATAGGGGGCATACTTTGGCATTATTCTTTCACATTTTTCTTTTTCATGGTTCATGGTGTAGCCTTCTTGCCTTATGTGATATGTTTTTCTCTTTGTGATTGACATTGGGAGTGATGTCCCTCAAGAGTGTGATCTCTCTTACCATATTATATTCCTCTTAGTGGCTTGATGCGACACACTACATCCCCTAAGTTGTGAATATTCTATTATTTGATTGGTCCTCTCTTGGAGACATTAGGTGCAATGTTCCCTAAGTTAAAGACCTCACATTAACTAAGAAAGTCTCCTTTGAACATTCTTTATTGTTGCATTCGCATTTTTTAGTTATATGGCCACCTTGCATAATACATCTTGCATTCATGTGGAGCCATCTTTTTTGTTCATGAGTTCCAAGCATACGGAGTTTTTCTTGCCTCATGAAGCTCAAAGTTCATTGTTCATGAGCTCTAAGGATACAAAAAATTTCTTGCCTCTTGAAGCTCAAAAATCATTTTTGTGTGGCACATTATCAAAGTTATCAGGAGGTATAAATTTTAGCATGGTTTGAGTGGGAAGCCCAAATGTAGCATAAATTTCCCTTAGCTACTCATGTGTGAGTGTGAGCACATACTATTCATGTGTGTATGTGTCTCACCTCTTTAGATCATCACCGAGCATCCATCCTGAAGTTATGTTTCCTTAGAGTGAGTTTGCATTTTTTAGATAAACAACCTAGATCTGATCCACATCACGGTGGATAAATGGTTGAATCTTGATTCACCCCTTTTATTTTTACTTCACTTTTCATCTTTGGTAGTCTATGCTTGTGCCTTTATGATTCTCTTTATTATTTTCATGTGTGTTCTTTTGTGCCTATGTTCGTTTGTCATGGTATCTTGATACTGGGGGCTTGATCATTGTCATCTCATCTTACTGGCATTAGTATGCTTAGACCCCTCTTGAACCAAATTCATCTACTTTAGTGTGAGTTTGAAGAAATTTCATCTTCTCACTAAAGTGGGGGATAAATATAATGTCAAAAAATGTTGTTGGTGATATTTTCACACTTTTTTGGGACCTCCTTGTTAAATTGAGCTTAATGATTCCTTGACTTAGTGTTGTAATGTTATTACCACACTCACATTTTGTCTTGGGCCATTGTGAATTAAATAAACTTAATCATGCCTTATTTCAGGTGTTGTAAAGTATTGTAACAAACTTTCACACTTTTCTAGGGTTGTCATTAATAATTAGGCTTCTTTATGCTTTAATTGGCATTATTTTACATCCACAAACCTCATTTAATGCATCTTTTCAAGGATGATCCCAACAAAAATCAACATCCAATCATAATTCAAATTTTTTCAGGTTCTGCGGCCTAGATTTAGTGATCTGGGACTCATTCACCACCTTGGGCGAATGAGTCCCACCTAAGTTTTTTTGGTCTCGATCCTGGTTTCACACGTTTCTAAGAATTTTTGAAAATGGTCCCATAAATTATGCCTAATGGGACTCATTTTCCACCTTGGGCGAATGAGTCTCATGTGGTCCAAAATTAAAATTAATTCAAATTATTGGTGGTATTTTATCCTCCTATATTTGATGTCGGCCTGTAGTTTTGTAGTTTCAAGAATTATTGCATAATAAAGTATAAATACAAGTTTCTTTCACTCGTTTTCATCCTAACAAGAAATCAAGTGATCCTTATAGAAAATTGAGTTCACAAGAGCATTCAAGCATTTGCAAGAGAATTCAAGAGTCTCCAATGGAAAATTATCAAGAATTTTAGAGCATTATTCAAGCATCAAGCATCATGCCAAAGTCTTCATTCATCATGTTTGTTTTGGAGCTAACAATTGTGATGTAGGGTTTCATGATTCAAGCTAGCATTTCACTCAATATCTATCCTATTCAAGCAAGATTCAAGATCTACATCCATTGGATCCATCTCATACATGTTTGAAACACTTCATTGCTAGGGTTTGGTGAGTTGCAACATCTTATTTTTTCATTCATCATTCTCCATTCCTATTTAATTTCATTTCAAGGTTTGATTACCAAAATGGGGTTTGACCAAGGAAATCCCCTATCCACTAACAAAACAACATTTTTCCTTGTCTTTAGTGTGTGATTTGTAGGTTTAGATTGAAAATACATTGAAGAGTAAGTTTGGAGAAAGATTTCAAAGTGCTCAAAGTTGTCATCAAGCATTGGAGAACATTGGAGAGGACCTACAGGTTGATTTACAGATATTCAGATCTGAAAACTTGAAGAAGCATATTGGGCAGATTGAGAAAACAAAATTCAAGCCTTGAATTTCCACAAAAACACTAACTAGATCAATTTTCTAATTTTGGCGAATGAGTCCCAATTTAGGTCAAAATTTAGATTTTTATAGGTTCAGATACCCATTTGCCAGATTCTTGTTCCTACACAAAAACCCAGATCTAGGACTGATTTGCCCAACTTGGTGTATGAGTTCCAATCAGTATTAAAGTCAAAATTTATAGCATTTGAAGCCTTCATCTAGTCATCTTCATATTTCTTGTTGCACACATTCCATCATGCATCTTTCTATTATTTTTTACATACTTTTCTAGGTCATTTAGTTAAGCATTGCATCATATTAGAGTTTGGAATTTTGTCTTGCATTACATTTGTATTTCCAAGCCCTAGCTTGGTGGTGAACCCCTCATTAGTTTATAATCGGCCCCTAGGACAACCCTATTGCAAGATCTCTTTCTCCTTTGCATTGAGATCTCTACGGTTTGTTCTTGAATGAGAGAGAGTGAAGATTGTTGCCCTATGTCCTAAACCATAAGTAGTGAACAATTTTCCTCCTTTCACTTAGACAAACATTGTGACAAGGCATAACAAGATGCTAGGTAGATTTAAGATAACTCTATTAGGTAATCACAAGATAGAAAATTTTGCAGGCATATTTATGGCTTAATGTGATAATTTATATTGATGGTATATTAATCTTACAAATGAACATAGTGAAAACTCTTACTCAATCCCTAATAATTTGGTAAAACCATTCATGCATATTACAAATTGAAAAAATGAAGCTTACTACTCAAAATAATGAAATCTCTTAATATGGGGACAATACTAAATATATTACAAATACATCTATCACTTCCTAGTATGCTAAAATAAAATCCAAAAAGTAACACCTATATAAGCTTGTGATATGTTAAACAATATAAAGTCATAACCAAAGCACTTAGGTTTCTCAATAGTTTTCATGAAATAAAAATAGTAACTATTCAACTATATGGTTTTATAATCCAACATAGTATAACTATTCATTACCAACTATTTAATAACTATAATCCAATATTGATTAACACTTTACTTTTCCAAAAAATACCAATTGAAATTTTATTTAAGCAACAACTTGAGGCAAGTATTGATAATAATTAAATACGCTTTACGAAAATTCTAATTGCTAACTTGTATAATTTATAATAAGTAAAGAGCTAACGATCCTTAAATGAAGTACTTGATTAATACCTAGTGGTTAACTTATCAAGGGATATCTAAATTTAATTATATATTAATAAATATTTATGATACAATACCAAAGGATCAATAAATAGGGTAACAATTAAATACAAACTTGATATGTAAAAAGTTATTGAGTAAGCAAGTTGTAAATAATTCACTTTACAAGTGAATAATGACTAATAAATTAAGATCATTTTCTAGACAATACTTTTCAATCCAATTCACAACTATTAATAAAATTATTATCAATTATAAATAATGTAATAAATGCCCACCATTGATATTGAATATCGATCAACTATAGATAAAATAATTATCGCATCCATCTTACTAAATATATAGTTAAAGAATGTCATAATTATGTGGAACAATAATATATTGTGCATTTAAAAAAGTTATATTCTTAACTAGCTTCACAAGTATAATGCTTACAAGGGAACCCACCATAATCTAATACTTCATTATTATCATTACATAATCTAATGACTAGTTATGCTTTATTAGTGTAATATTTAGAATACTCAAAGTGCTTAAGCTTATAACCAAACTCATGAACTAATACAAGGGATTCTAACTAGAGTTTGTGATACATCCATTATATACATAACAATAATGTGTCGAATGTATAAAGAATCAATAATAGTACAATACAATACTACATATGCATATAATAGTGTAATAATTAATGACCAAACTCCTAATAGACCTTATTCTTGGAATTAGTCTTATTGGTTTTCAATATCAATAAAACAAAGTATATATTTTCATATAAATAAACTATGGATTGTCTAACTCCTGGTACAGTAAGAAAAATATTTTGATCTTAATGAATCATAAGCTATATTTCCCTTGACATCAACTAAGAATTATCCTCATAATCCATTTAATCATAATGATTAATGCAATTATATTCACATTTTTTTTGCATACTTCATTATTATACACAAAGTGAAATAAATGAGATACTTGAAAAATATTAAAACTATGTTATTTAATGTCATTTTATCACAATTAAAAGAAGTCATTATTTGATTACTTAATTTAATAATCCTTCTCATTGATGAGGTTAGCTTACCTATCATTTAGACCAATTAGTAAGAAGAAAATATTTTGGAGAGTCTAATTGAATCACATATAAATCATTGAATCCCATTCAAGGCTATACAGAGGAATCTTGGCCTAAAAAATACCATAGATAAAGATGTATGATAAATGTATAGGAATCACAATAAAATAAATATCCCAACCAACTAAAACTTTGGCCTACTACACTCATTCCAAGCATTCAAGGCAATGCAAGGAACATATTAAAACCCTCTCAACACACATAGAAACCTAAACGATACTCATAAGCATTTAAACTCATAAGACTTCAATTATTGAAAGTGACTTAATATAATGCCTATTTAATTACTCTTAGCTTACATAAGACTATCAAAGATATTTGACCCAGTCACTATATCCTATTGACTTGAGGGGAAAATAATAGTTTTCTCAATTATTAGATTAGATTATGTGTGTCCAAAAATGCTACGTATATGTATAGTAAATACAAAGTAACAATAATGAGTCATGGACTTTATAATCCTCTCATGGCCTCTATACAATAGCTAGAACTCTAAACAAATTATCATATAAGGAAAACATCCTTCAAGCCATGTGGCTAAGGATAATATGGAACATGCGGTTTGAATGAATCCCCTAAAATAATATCATATTAATATAAAAAGGAATTTCAAGTATAGATCGCTATATTCTCAATCATACATTTGCAAGGTTTTTTTGTCAATACTATTGAAAGCAAAGACTAAAAATATTAAGTTTTGAGAATGATCATAACCTAAGATAAACATGGTTGATCCATAAGAAATAAGACAAGATCTAACTAGTTAATTCAAGCTCCCAATGAAATTCTTGAAAATATTAAATAAAGAAGCCATTAAACATAAAAACAAACTAGAAATACATAATGGAAACTCTTCTACTGCCTTAAACCTCGTCCCATTGGGGTATTGGCGTTGTATTGATGTGGAATGTGCCTTTCCCAATATTTTGGCTAAAACAAGGTTTCAAATGAATTTCATTGATGAAGATTGATGAAAATGGATGAAAGATAAGCTAAAATTTTGATGCAAAGCTTAACTAAAATGGATGCTAAATGATAAAATTCTCTTGAGGAATAACTAGATGAATTTGGATACTTTTCTTATAGAAATGAGGACTATTTATAGGAAAAATAGCCGAATCACTAGTCAAGATTGATTTGATCAATCAATGGATGAAAATCAATAAGAGGAGAAGGCATCGATCAAGGATTCCAATCCATGAATGAGAATGCAAGTTGACAAGGATCGATGATTTTAATCAATGGCTCTCATTGATTTCAAGAAGCATACTTCCTAAAAGGAATATGGGTGAATGAAATTTTCTCTACTACAGGTGTGTGCCTACCTGCAGCCATTGAGGCCTAGGTTTGCATGTCCTATTCTCTCAGTGCATGCACCTGATCTCATCCTCTTTGTTTTTCTAGTGGCTTTGTCATGTGTGTGGGGGAGTCTTTTCTATGCACCCGAGGGTGGGGTTTTGTTCTTGATCAAACTCTTCATTGCTGCATTTCCTCTAGTATCACCTTTGTTCCATTTTTGTGTGGGTTTCTTTGTTGGTGCCTCGATGTTTCTTAGATTTGTGGGAGTTGTGGCTTGGCTTTGTGCTTGCCTTGTGTGGAGGTAGCGCTCACTTTCCTTTTTTCTTGTTGTAGGTGGTTTGTGCCTTTAAGCGCATGGAGGGTGTATTCTTCTTGATTCCTTAGTAGATTTGCATTCATGTGGGGACTACTTTTATTCACTCCGAAATTGAGTTCTTATTTTGTCTTTGGTTCTCTTATAAGCATTCCCATATTGGGTGTGAATCATCCTTGGTCTGAGTGGCAGGTGTTTTGAAAGAGGTTTTTTTGTGTGTTCTTTTAAATGGAAACAAATATGTCGATGGATAAGGTGGAGGGCAATGTAGCCATGGTGGAGGATGGGGAAGGGTTCCCCAATATGTCTTCTTCTGGGGTTGGTGTTTCTCAAACCGGGGTTTTTAAGCTGCAGAAAATAAATGGGTGCTTGGAGAGGGCCCAAGTTCATCCAGTGTTGGTGATTCAAAAGGAGGCAATTGTTGATGATCTTGAATACTATAGAAAGAATGTTTTGATCTGCAAGTTTATGGGGTTGAGGATTTCTTTTCCATTTATTGAATCTTGGATCCGTAAGACATGGGGTTTGCAAGGTGACTTTGATATTTTGTTGGCAACAAATAACTTCTTTTTGGTGGATTTTTCATGTATTTCAGATCGAAATAAGGAATTTGAAGGAGGACCTTACTTTTATAATAAAGTTGGCCTATTCATAAAACCATGGCATGCTAGCTTTAATTTGACAAAGGAGTTTCCCTCTAGGGTTCTTGTGTAGGTACATCTTCCTCAGCTGTCATTTGAATGTTTGAGATGGGATGTTTTACAATTGATTGCCCTAGTGTTGGGAAAGCCTATTAGTCTGTCTCAGCAAACTCTAGAGAAGAGGGTTATTTTCCTATGCTAGGGTATGTGTAGAGATTGATTTGAGCCAGCCTTTTCTAGATTTTATTGATTTGATTGTCAGGTCCAGCTCTTGGACTCAATAGTTCTATTATGAGATGTTACCGTTCATGTGTCAGTTGTGCCATGATTATGGTCATCTTTAGCGGAGGTTTCCTCATGCCTCTAGTGTTGTTGGTTCAAGTAATGTGGTGGCTCCATCAAATTAAACTTCAAAAAAGAGTAAATCACCCTTGCAGGGGCATCGGATAAAGATGGGTTTGTGCTAGTTAGGTCATAAAATAAAAGTCGTGTTCAAAAGAGGAATCTACGAGACCATCACGAGGAGGATATGTTTAATAGGTTTGATGCTTTGGATGAGTTAGTCCATGAGGATGGGGCCTCTCTTGACATGAATTTTGATGCGACCCCATTAGTTGATCATAATTCAGAATCTATGCCTATCACTACTTCATCTCTTGTCCCTGTGGTGGCTCTAGGGGTGGTAATGAATTTTGATGCTCCATCCCCTCATTTTGCGCTTGGAGACTCTTGTGTGTTGGTTGGAACTTCTATGGCCTCTACTGTTATTGGTGAAAGTATAGTTGGTGGTTCAGGCTCTAGATATTTTTGTAGGAGTAAAAATCCCTCTTCTTCTCCTATCTTGGGTTTGCAACAAAAGCCCTTGAAAAAGGGTGCTCTTGATAAGTCCCAGAAGGTGGGCAGGAAGAAGGATCAGGAAAAAGTTAAGATGGATGGTGAGATGTTGGTAGAGTCATGATCAATGAATACATTGGAGACCCATTTCTCTCACCCTTCATGATAATTTTTTTATCATGGAATGTGAGGGGTATGAATAGCATCCCTAAAAAAAGGATATTCAGGATTTGGTTTGTGTTCATTCTCTGAATTTGGTTTTTCTTCAGGAGATGAAGTTATCCATTGATGGTATGATACAATTTTTTTCTAATATTTGGAATAGAGGTTTATCTCAGTGTGTGGGTGTGCATGGTAGTTCTGGTGGTCTTGCTTTCTTTTGGATCCTCGACAGATTTCTCTTGTCTAGTGGTTCTCTAGTACATTCTCCATCTCTCTTGTTGAGATTAGTTTGGAGACGGGTGAAAGAATTTTTCTCTCCAACATTTATGCTCCTCTAGATTTGCCTAGTAATATTCTCTTATGTTCTCATATCAATTATTTGAGATCATTGTATCCTTTCCTTCCCTCAATTATGGCAGGTGAATTTAATGCTATTGCCTCTTTAGAGGAGAAAAGGGGGGAATTTCTCATTTGGAACCTTCCTCTAATCTTCTAAGGGATAATTTGGCTCAGTTGCGACTTGTGGATATCAAACCTATGAATTGCATGTTTACTTGGAATAATAGGAAGCTTAGTGATGATGCCATTTTTGAAAGGTTAGAAAATTTTATTGTTTCTAGCTTTTGAGTTGATGACAAGTGGTTGTCAAGTTTTGAAATTTTGGATTGGTGTGGATCAGAACATTGGTCGATTAAATTATTTGCCCATCTAGCTAGCTGCCCTAGGAAATAGACTTTTAGATTCTAGCTTATGTGGATCAGGGAGGAGAGACTTCATGACTTGGTTTCTAGATGGTGGGTTGAAGGGAGGCCTTCCTTTGACATGACTATGTATTCCTTTGTGAAGAGGCTTCAATATATCAAATATAAGTGAAACAGTGGAATAGGTATCAATTTGGCAATGTGTTTCAAGAAAAAGGGTTGCCCAAGAACAATTAGATTCTATTACCTACAAGATTAGGAATCATGGTCTTGCTACAGATTTGAGCAAGTTGGAGGCTAGTGTTGTTAACGATCTTGAGGAAAGGGAGTTCTGGGAGGAAATATTTTGGAAGCAGAAGGCTCAAATTGATTGGATTCAAGGGGATAGGAATACCTCTTTCTTTCATAATTCGGTTAAGGATAGAAGATAGGGTAATATTATTTCTACTCTTCGCTCTCTTGAGGTTTCTATTCTTTCCTCCTCTTTTGAGATTTCTAGAGAGGCTATTCATTTGTTTTCTACTCTTTTCTCTTAAGATACTCCACCTGTTGGTGATGAAGAATATTCTATCTTGTCTTGTATCCCCTCTCTGGTGACTATGGATATGAATGATTCTCTTCTTAAGCCTATTTCATTGAAGGAATTAGAAGATGTTGTGTTTCAGCTAAAAAAAGGGAAGGCTCTCGGTCATAATGGGGTTTCGACAGAGTTCTTTCAAGAATTTTGGGAGGTGATTAATCTCGATCTGCTTGAGGTTGTTCAAAATTATTTAAGGAATACGACAATGTTGTGGGCCATGAACGCCATGTTTCTAGCTCTTATCCCAAAATGTGAAGGTGCTAATTCTTTAGGTCTTTTTCGACCAATTTCCTTGTGCAATGTGGTTTATAAAATTATTACAAAGCTAATATTTAGTGTCTTAAGCCATGGTTGGATAGGTTGATTTCAAAGGAACAAAGTGGTCTCATTACAGGTAGACAAATATTAGATGGTGTTTTTATTGTAGTAGAGACTATTCATTCCATGGCCTCTTCTAGTGAAAAGGCTATGTTTATTAAGTTGTACATGGGCAAAGCTTATGATAGGGTTTAATGGGATTTGTTGTCCAAAATTCTAAGGGCTTTTGGGTTCAACCGTGACTGGATTGATTGGGTCATGATTTATGTGATGACTTCCTCTTTTTTTGTTCTCATAAATGGGGTGTCTTCTAACCTATTTGGTGTGTCTAGGGGCCTTTGACAGGGGGATCCCCTATCCCCTTACTTATTCATCTTGATGGCAGAGGGCTTGGGGAGGTTCATTAAGAATCATGTTATGAATGGGCTCATCTAGGGATGAAAATGGAGCGATTCTCTACCTCCTCAAATGCATCTCCAATTTGTTGATGATATTACTTTGATGGATGTTGCTAAATTGGTTGAAGTGGTTGCATTGAGGAAGAATTTGGATTGTTACTTGGTTGCTTCAGGGAAAATCATTAATGAGAGTAATTCTTGTATTTATTTCTTTAATATCTGGACACTTATTCAACAAAACATTGCCTGGATTTTAAGATTTCAGGTGGGCTCTCTTCCTTTCATTTATCTTGGTATGCCTCTGGTAGTTCGCTCACTTCTTAGGTGTTTTTGGTAGGATGTGATTGATAAATTTCATAGGTTGGTTTTCCATTAGACTTGTAGATGGTTATCTACAGCTGGTAGAGTTACTCTGCTAAAATCGGTGGTGCAAGCTCTTCCTTTGTATAGGTTCTTTGTGTTGAGTAATCTATGTGTCGATAGTTTCTTTGGTCGAGTAATCTCTTTTCAAGGAAGTGGAGCTTGATAAAGTGGGAAGTTTTTTTTTGGGCATGGAATGAAGGTGGTTTGGAATTACGTAGGATAGATTGGAATGGTTAGGCCTTGGGTGCCAAGCTATACTAGAGATGTTTCTCTCATTAGCATCAGTACTGGGCCAGGATTCTTACCTTTAAGTACCTAGGGGAGGTGGATTGTGCTGAGGTTCCTTGATTCAATCTTGTGGGGAAATGATCTATGTTCTAGGATACTCTCAAGAGGGGGGCTAAGTTGGTTAAACAAGGCTTTTTTTGGTATGATTCCTAGGATGGTTTTCTGCCTATATTATCCTCTCATCCTCATCTGTTGGGTCTATGCAATATTTTTGTTGAGTCTAGATGGAGTAGAGTGATGGATTTCAAATCCCCTCAGGCTTTGGGGCATACTATTTTTTACAGGTGGAATTACATGTAGGAATGGTCTATGGGTGGTTCTTTGGATGATAGGATGGAGTTGTCTTGCATTTTGGTGGGTAGAGTTTGTTGTTCTCTTCTGGAGAATGATGTTCTTGTATGGGGTCTGGATCCAAAAGGGAAGATCTTTGTTGCTTTAGGTTATTATGTGTTGGAAAAACATGATTTTGATAGTGTTGAGGTTCCTTGGTGGAAGCACATTGGAATAAGTTCTCTTGTCCAAAATGTAATTTCTTCTCTTGGCTGGTGGTTTATGGTAGGTTCTTGACATGGGATAATCTTTGAAAGTGTAGATTTCAAGGTCCTTCAATGTGCTTCTTATGTTTTTAGGATGTTGAGATGGCTTCTCATCTATCATTTCTAGTGGGGGGTCTGGAATTTATAGTGCAGGCATTCCTCTTCCTTAGATAAATTTTGGTAGAACCTTGGGCCCACTCCAATGAAGACTTATTTTTTCTCATAGCTTGGAATGTTGGTCCTAGTTTTCTTATTTGGCACATTTGGTTGGAGCACAACCATAGGATCTTTTTGGACAGGAAGCTTCAGGTGGGCCAAGTTTGGTTGCACATTCTTGGAGCCTTGTAGGAGACTTTGTATGCTAAATGTGATCTATCAGTCCCTATGGATCCTAGTGATACTAGACTGATTCACAATCTGGGAATCTATGTTGGTGGTAAAGGCGAGCCCAAGATTGGGTGGAGTAGGTGTTCTTGAGGGAATATCTTTAGATGGGGGCATTGGTTGCCTCCTCCCACTAGAATTTTGAAAATTAACACTGATGGGTTTGCAAGGGGAAACCCTGAGCATGTTAGAGTTGGTGGGATTGGTAGGACAATTATGGTGTGGTTGAGTTTTTCTTTTCTAAATATAAGGTGCAACACTCTAATAATCTTATAAAATCTTTGGCTATTCTTTTGGTGTTGAAGAGGGCCTATGCCCTTGAATGGAAAAGGATTATTTGTGAGTTTGATTCTCAGGTTGTGATTGACTTGATAAATAGGAGGAAGTTAGATGATGTTAGTTTGAAGCTAGCTGTGGTGGTTAATCAAATCACCAGTCTTGGAGAAATTTTAGATTCTATCACCTTCTCTCATATCCCTCAGAAATGGAATAAGGTGGCTGATGGATCGGCCAAATGGGCTTCTGAGAAGACAGGGACATAGAAGGTGGATGATTGGGATAATTTACCTGGGGATTTTGCTTAGGATTTAGGGGATTTGGTTACCAAGGATATGAGATGTTGCATGATTACTTCTTGATTTATTGCTTGGTCCCTTTGGGTTTTCTTTTTTGTTTATGCTTTCTACTACTTTCTTTGATTAATAAAGTTTTTACCCTCTTTTTATTATAAAAAAAAAGCACACTTCCTAAAAATTAGGAAGTTATTACAAGATATTTCCCATTGGAGATGGAGGAATATTCCATGGGAATATTCCCTTGCAAGTGGGAGGGTGAAAGAAATTAGCTAATTAAGTAATTTAAGAACTTACTTAATTGTGCATGATGGAGGAAATCAAAAACTTTATTAAACAATTAACTTATTTTAAAAAATGGGAAATTAATGACATTCAACTTGTGTCTAGGTTATTTTTCCTATTCTAAGATGCAAAACAAAATAAAATACAGAAAGGAAAAACACCAATAACCACTCAAGATTAGGCCTAAGATGAATCCAAGCAAAATAAGAAGAAAATGGAACTTTTTACCTTGTTTGAATTGATGGTTTGGTTGGCCCTTGTTGATGCTTTAATTTTTGGATGTTGTGGTTGTATTTCTGATATGTGGTTCTCACTGATGTCAACACTATTAGAATTGATGTTTTAAAGGTTGTATATGTCGAGGATATTAAGAAAATTATAATAAATATGTTGCAGGTAGTCTGTGAAGCTGTGAAGTTTAGTATGGTGGTATTCAAAAGTTGCGCTTTAAATTGTTTGTTACTGAGACTATCTAGTTTATACTCCAAAAGTTTCAGAGGTGCACATCAATATTTGTGCAAGTTGTGAGTTTCTATGTTCCTCTTATTATTATGTTGTTGTATCTGATGTTTCTGGAAGAAGATAATGTAATTCTGGTAATTTGAGTTGTTGCATATGCTCATGTGATGTTCATTGATATTTCTAGATCATTCTCTATCCTTATTGCACGTTTGTGTTGATTGGTGTGATCATGATTGGAGATTTTTCCATTGTGTGTTCGGGTTTTCATGCTCTTGGCTGACATGATGGTTGTAGTGTGTTGCAGATCCTCATGGATTAATCTTTTAATGTTTGGAATGTTTGAGGAAGTTGTTTTAGGTCTTCATTATGTTGTGACCAACTTCGGTTGGTGTGCATTGATATTCTTTCAAGAATTAGGCCGACAGTTTGTAATTTATTCTTTTATTTTTGGCTGAAAAAGTTGTTGATGTAATTCCATGAAGTGAATATATAAGAGTGATTTTTATCTTCATTTGAGACATGTGAACATGAAGTGTGTATGTGAAATGTGTGAATAAAGATCAGATCATTCGATTGTAGAGCAGAGTGTCAAGTAGATTGAGCGAAGTGTGAAGAAGTGTTTATGTGCCTAATCGGAACTGTCATCAGGCTTTTGAAGAAGCTAATTTCTTAGTTCAACCTCTTTAGATGGATTTAATCTGAAATTTTTATGTAAGACATTGATTCTTCTTTAAGCAGTGAGATTTAGGTAGTGTGCCTGAATGCATGTGCATTCCTTATTCATTTTCATTAAACTTTTAATAGGGTATAACTTTTGGATTAACCTCCACCGTGGTTTTCCCCTAACAGGGTTTCCACGCAAAAATCTTGGTGTTATGTGTGCTTCTGATGTGTTGTTGATTCATGATTTTATTGTTATTTATCATATCTAAGATTAAAGGTTAACAAGATGAAATAAGTGTTAAATTATGCGACAACTGATTCACCCCCCCTCTCAGTTGCCTATTCTTATTTTGTTAACAATTGGTATCAGAGCAGGTTTCTCTGAAGAAGTTTAATAGCTTGAGGTGATCCAAGATGAAATCATACAAAAAGGATAGTC